>JADBJO010009636.1:0-7500 GCA_016801955.1 Conus betulinus
ATGGCGCATCAAAGGCGAAGAAGAACAACCGTTTACATACAGACACGTTTGAAAGTAAGCTGACCTACAAATATGCACGCATCCAACACACGCCTGTCTTCAGTCACAGACATACCCATGGACACAACAGCGCCTGCTTACGTACATTATGTTCAACCGCATATTAAGAAAAAGGTATGCGAAAATACGGAACCAGCCACTGTTGATAGAGATTGCTCTAACAGATACGGCTTTGACTAAATGACGGATTGAAAAGACTAAAGCTGTTTTCAACACAGGCATCAGGACAAGGAACATGTGCGAGGTGTAGCATTGTTGCCACAGCATCAGACAATTGAATAAGCAGGCCATGGGGAGATAAAGTGACAAACATATTCTGTTCCATAGATTCAAGCGTGGGAAGGAAACGAAACCAAAAGGCGGGTTTTCAGCGAATGTAAGCTTCAGTCCATTCACGGTAAGGGTATGAAGCGAGAAAAGAACTAATTTGAATGCCACAGACAAGTTCTAACAATTAGGATGGGTGGTGACGCCAATTCTATAATTGCAGCCTATGGTCATGTGTAGATGTTAAAAAAACGGGTTTACAGCGACATTACAGGCAGAATGCACGCCGATTTCATAGCTTGGCACGTTCAGTAACTGGCATCGGCAAAACGGGCGGCCTGACAAGTTCTGTCTTACCCAGCTGAAACCCACTGCAATAATCAAGTGAAAGGGACACTAAAGCGAGAATAAGTATGTTCACAACACAGAACAACCTGGCACAATGAGGCACAAGCGAGAATATAGTCTGTTTCACAACAAAGACATACCTGGTAAAGAGGTCAGGATTTAAGGAGAAGTCGATCTGTTTAACAGCATAGACATACTGGCCAAGAAGTGATCAGACACAGATCGCGAAACATGCCTTGTTTTTCAAAGCCACAGACACGTAACATGAGGAAGCTACACATCAATGCAACGAACCACACCGCCCTGCTTATAACAGACAAGGCACGGTCGATAATCGAGGTGCTACATCATGAAACCGGGGGGAGAAATCATAGCCTGTTGAACAGCACAGCCCACGCTTGATAATGAGGTGCGATAATGAAACGGAACATCGCCTGTGGAACAGCACAGGCACGCTTGATAATTGACGGTGCAGATCACGAACGACGAACACAGCCCAGCCTGTTTGACAACACAGGCAAGTTGAGAATGAGGCCAGTGACACAGACCCTCACCGAACAAGGAGACCACACAGCCTCGTTTTGACAGCACGGCACGCTTGATTAAAAAAAAAATGAGGTGCAGCACGTCACAGACCGCACACCAGAAACACACGGCCGGTTGACAGCACTCTAGCACGCCTTGATAATGAGGGCAGATCCAAGAAACGAGACAAAGCCTGTTTACAGCACAGGCCGCACTTGATAATGAGGTGCAAGATACGAAACCCGAGAACACAGCTGTTGGCACAGCACAGGAACGCTTGCATAATGAGGTGCAGATCACGAAACCCAGACCGAACACAGCATGTTGCGATCAGACAAGGAACCCGCTTGATATGAGGTGCAGCATCACGAAACGAGAACACAGCCTGTTTGACAGCCAGGCACGCTTCGATAAGGAGGTGCAGATCAACGAAACGAGAACACGCCTGTTTGCCAGCACAGGCACGCTTTGATAATGAGGTGCAGACCAGAAACGAGAACACAGCATGTTGACGCACAGGCAGCCCCTGATAATGAGGTGCAGACACGAAACGAGACACAGCCTGTTTGACAGCACAGGCAGCGATAATGCAGGTGCAGATCACGAACCACCACGCACGAAAACAGCTTGTTTGACAGGCAAGGCAGTTGATAATGACGAGCTGCAGCTCCCGAAACGACCGACACAGGCCTGTTGGACAGCACAGGCACGCTTGCTACTGAGCGTGCACCGACACACGAAACGCGAACACAGCCGGTTGGACACCGGAACCCCAAGGCACCCGCTTGATAATGAGGTGCAGATCACGAAAACGAGACACCGCCTGTTTGAAAGCAAAGCGCACGCTTGAAATAATGACGGTTTGACGCTCCACGACAACCGAGAACACAGCGGTTTGACAGCACAGGCACGATTGGATAACGAGCGTGCCCAGATAACGAAACGAGAACACAGCCTGTTGACCAGAACAGGCACGCTTGATAACGAGGTGCAGATCACACGAAAACGGGGAACACAGCCGGTTCGGACAGAACAGGCAGCTGACCTAACGATGGTGCAGATAACGAACGAGAACACAGCTGTTTGACAGCACAGGCCACAGCTTGAAACAGGGCGGATCACGAACGAGAAAACAGCATGGTTGACCAGCACAAGGCACCTTGTAACGAGGTGCGATACGCCCAAATACAGAGCAACTACAGTCCTGTTTGAAGCACGGGCACGGCTTGACTAACCCCGCGTGAAGACTCCACGAAACGAGAACCCACGGCCGGTTTTGACAGCAAGGCACGCCCTTGATAACGATGGGTGAAGAGCACGCACGAAACGGAGAAAACCCAGCCGGTTTGACAGACAGGCACCTCTGATAACGCGGGCAGATCACGAAAACGAGGCAACCACAGCCTGTTTGACAGCACACCTGGCACGCTTGATACGAGGTGCAGATCAAGAAACAACCGACGAACAACAGCCTGGTTTGACAGCACAGGCACGCTGATACACGAGTGCAGACTCACGAAACGAGCGAACACAGCCTGTTTGACAGCACAGGCAGCTGCTGATGCGATGAGAGTGCCAGACATTCCACGAAAACGCATAACACAGCTCTGTTTTGGACAGTCACAGTTACACGATTGATAAAACTGGAGGGGTACATGATTCACTGAACCGAGAACCAATCGCCTGTTTGTGAACAGCACAGTCACGCTATGATATCGAGCATCGTGGCGAGATTCACGATAAACGCATCGAACACAGCCCTGTTCTGCAACAAGCACAGGCAACGCTTGGTAATTACCCCGGCTCGCAGATCACCGAAACGGGCGAAAACCTCACGAAACGTAGACCAGCACAGGCAGCCGATTGATGATCGAGGCCTGCAGATACGAAAAACACGAGAAGCACAGCCTGCTTACCAATGCACAGGCAGGCCACTTGAGACGAGCCAAGCTGATCACGAACCCGAGAACACAGCGCGTGTCCTCCACAGCCGCACAGGCACGCTTGATAACGAGGGTTGCAGTAGATCGACGAAACGATAACACAGCCTGTTTGACCAGCACAGGCCCACGCTTGATTAAGCGAGGTGGAGAGGCACAGAAACGCGAAACGAAACACAGCCGTTTGGGGACAGTCACAGGCTGCGCCTTGGTATACGACGGTGCACGCATCACGAAACGAGAACACAGCCTGTTTGCGACAGCATACAGGCAACGCTTGATACGAGGTGTCAGATCACGAACTGAGAACACAGCCTGCGTTTGACAGCCACAGCCACGCTTGATAACGAGGTGCACAGATTTCACGAAATCGAAGATAACACAGCTCTGTTTGACAGCACAGCACGCTTGATAACCGAGTGCTGCAGATCACGAAACGAGAACCACACCAGCCTGTTTGACAGCACAGGGCACGCTGTGATAACGAGGTGCAGATCACGAACAACGAGAAACCACAGCCTGTTCTTGACAGACACAGGCGCACGCTTGCTCAATCGAGTGTGGCAGATCACGAAACGAGAAACACGCAGCCTGTTTGACAGCACAGGCACGGCTTTGATACGAGGTGCAGACTCACGAAACGAGAACACAGCCTGTGTTGACAGCACAGGGTCCACGCTTGATACCACGAGGTTGCAGATCAACGAAACACCGAGAACACAGCCTTTGTTTGTTCTGACAGCACAGTCACGCTTCTATAACAGAGGTTGCAGTATCACGAAACGAGAACACCTAGCCCCGTTTTGGACAGAGCCACAGGCACGCTTGATAACGAGCGGTGTCATGATTCACGAAACGAGAACACAGCCTGTTTGCCAGACACAGGCACGCTTGATAACGAGGTGCAGATAACGAAACGAGCACACACCCTGTTTGACAGCACAGGCACGCTTGGATAACGAGGTGCAGTATCACGAAACGAGAACCACAGCCTGTTTGACAGCAACAGGCACCGCTTTGATAACGAGGCGCAGATAACACGAAACGAGAACACAGCCTGTTTGACAGCACAGGCACGCTTGATAACGAGGTGCAGATCACCCACACCCGAGAACACAGCACTGTTTTGACAGCACAGGCACGCTTTCATAACGAGTGCAGATCAACGACGAACCGAGACACACAGCCTGTTTGCTCACAGCACAGGCACGCTTGATAAACGAGGTGCGATCACGAAAACGAGAACACACAGCCTGTTTGACAGCACAGGCACGCTTGATAACGAGGTGCAGATCACGAAACGAGAACACAGGCATCTGTCTTTAGACAGCACAGGCACGCTTGATAACGAGGTGCAGATCACGAAACGAGAACACAGTCCAGTTTGTTGACAGCACACAGGCACGCTTGATATACGAGGGCAGATCAACGAGAAACTAGAACACAGCGACCTGTACTTGACCGAGCACAGGCACGCTTGATAACGAGGTGCAGATCATGAAAACGAGAACACAGCCTGTTTTGACAGCCAAGGACAAACGACTTTGATAACGAAGGTGCAGATACCCCCGAAACGAGAACACAGCCTGTTTGACTTGCACAGGCACGCTTGACAACGAGGTTTGCAGATAAGAAACGTGATAACCGCCTGTTGACTACCGCACAGGTCACGCCTGATAACACCGAGTGCAGCTCACCGAAAAACGAGGCACACAGCCTGTTTGACAGCACAGGCACGCGTGATGAACGTAGGTGCAGATCACGAAAACGAGAACACAAAGCTCTGAAAGCAACAGGCCACGCTTGCTAATAACAGTGCAGGCAACAAGAAACGAGAACACAGCCTGTTTGACAGCACAGGCCCCACGCTTGATACCGAGGTGCGACTTCAGTAAACGAGGACACAGCCCCCTTCCTAAGACATCACACGCTGCTGTTTGACTAACGAGGTGGCAGAGCATTCACACTATCGAGCAACACCCAGACCCTTGGACCGCACACGGCACTCTTCGGGATAACTGAGGTGCACAGATCACAGAAACCGAGAAACACAGCCGTTTGTTCGACAGCACAGGCTCGCTTGATCACGATGGTTCTTAGATAACCATGACAACCACACCACCCTCCTGCGTTTTTGACGAAACAGCCTGTTTGCCAGCACAGGCACGCTTGATAACGAGGGCAGGATCATGAACACGAAAACCACGCTCCATCGGTTGACACGCACATCGGCCACGCTTTGATAACCGAGTTGCAGATCAGGAAGAGAAACAGGCCTGCTCCTCGTGTTGATAGCAGCACCAGGACTCCGCTTGATACGAGGTGCAGATCATCAGCTGATGAAACGAGGAACACCAGCCTGTTTTGACTAGCACAGCCACGCTTGATAACTGACGCGTGCAGGATCATGATGAAATGAAACGAGACACAGCCTGTTGAACAGCACACTCGCAACCGCTTGATAACGAGGGGCAGATAATGACGAGGAAACAGCCTGTTGGACCGCCACAGGCACGCCTTGATAACGAGAGTTGCTCCAGATCATGAAACGAGAACAAAGCTGTTGACAGCATCGGCACGCTGTATAACGAGGTTGCAGATATAAACCACCCGAAACACAGCCTGGTGGACATAAAGGCACGCTTCGATAACGAGGGTGCAGATCATGAAACGAGAAAATCACAGCCTGTTTGAACGCAAAGGCACGCTTGATAACGAGGTGCAGATCATGAAACGAGAACACAGCCTGTTTGACAGCACAGGCACGCTTGCTAACGAGGTGCAGTCATGAAACGAAACGAGGAACAGCAGGCCTGTGTGGACAGCACGGCACGCTTGAAAACGAGGGCAGAGTCACGAAACACGAGAAGACACAGCCTGTTGGACAGCCACAGGCACGCTCTTGATAACGAGGTGCAGATCATGTCCAAACGAGGAAACGACGACATAGTTTGACAGCACAGGCACGACTTGGATAAACGACCCCCCGGGTGCAGATCATGAAACCGAGTCAGAAACAGCCTGTTTGACAGCAGCCTGTTTGACAGCACAGGCACAGGCACGCTTGATAACGAGGTGCAGATCATGGTGGAAACGAGAACACAGCCTGTTTGACAGCACCAGGCCACGCTTGATAAACGATGCGGTGCACAGATCATGAAACTGAGAAAACACAGCCTGTTTTGACCCAGCACAGGCACGCTTGATAACGAGGTGCAGATCATGAAACGAGAACACAGCCTGTTTAACAGCACAGGCGCGCTTGATAAACGAGGTGCAATCATGAAACGAGAACACCAGCCTGTTTGACAGCACAGGCACGCTTGATAATGAGGTGCAGATCATGAAACGAGAACACAGCCTGTTTAACAGCACAGGGGCACGCTTGATAACGAGGTGCAGATCATGAAACGAGAACCACAAGCCTGTTTGACAGCAACAGGCACGCTTGATAATGAGGTGCAGATCATGAAACGAGGAACATAGCCTGTTTAACAGCACAGACACGCTTGATAATGAGGTGCAGATACATGAGGTGCAGAGTCATGAACGGAGAACATAGCCTGTTTGACAGCACAGGCACGCTTGACAATGAAGGTGCAGATCATGAAACGAGAACACAGCCTTTTTAACAGCACGATAGGCACGATATGAGAACGCCGTGATAAAGATTACAGTCTGACCTGTCCTGTGTGGATGTCGGAAGATCATGACGAGGTATTTTTGGCTGCGGGTAGAATTGTAGATATGTTGGACAACCACTATCCTCGGCTCATCACGCCTTGATTGCCCTGCAGGGCGTACACAGTTGTGAGTGTCCCACATGATAGGAGGGAGAGAAGTCGGCTGCAAAACACACACACACACACAACACACAGCATATTTTGCTGTCCCACTAGCGGCAACACAAATAATTTTCGGTTACCAGCGAATCGTACAGACAATTGAACATTTTAGACTCTGACTTCAAATCATTCATTTTTGGCTAACGTATCAAATAACTTCGCAGTCCTATCTTACATTTAGTATGAAATTTCATTGATTTTTAAGTAAACGTTGTTTATGTTGTTCATGTTCACTGATTTTAAGCTTTGTTTTTTTAATTATGTTTTCATTTGTATCATAAATTCAATGTCATCTTGATGTATATCATTTTACAAATATCACAGTCGTCTGAAAACACACCATGTGCAAAGACGTAAAACTAAACACACACCACACAGCCACACACAGCACACACACACACCATAACACACACCCATGACACACACACACGCATGTTTGACGCACACGCACACAAACACCCACACAGATCATGACACACAACACACCACACACACACACACACACAGTAAGTAAG
>JADBJO010009636.1:27500-37500 GCA_016801955.1 Conus betulinus
TTTTTGACCTTTTTTACCAAGTTGACAGCGGAGGGTTACAACATTCTTCTGGCTTGGGTTCCTGGTCATGTCGGCATCGGAGGGAACGAAATGGTGGATCGTTTGGCCAAGAATGCCACAAGAGAGAAACTGTCAAACACACCTATCCCCTGCTCAGATTTGAAACCCAAAATTAACGATTATGTAAAAGACCTCTGGCAGGAGGATTGGAATACACAGACGGATAACAAACTCTTTCAGATCCGTCCAAACCTAAAGGAGTTCCTCTCATCTTCGTCTGGTGGTCGTAAAGAAGAAACAGTTCTGTGCCGGCTGCACACCGGCCATTCGTATTTTACCCATTCCTACCTTTTAAAGAGTGAAGAAGCTCCTTGGTGCATTCCGTGTCATGTGCCACTCACAATGAAAACATATTCTTTTAGAGTGTTGGGATTTGCACGATGTGAGACACAAACATTTTACAGCAGATTCCATGAAAACCTTGTTCAGAGATGTTCCGCCTGACGCGATCTTTGAGTTCTTGAAAGAGGTTAACATTTTTTCATCGGATCTGAGATTTTACAGTGGAAAGATTTTTTACAAAGTTTTGGATGAGATTTTAGACGATGTCTTTTAAAGAATTGTGTGGATGAATGACCTGAGTTGATTTTAACGTGGTGACAGCCCTGATATGGCCCTTTGCGGTCGGCTGGGCTATAAGCAACATATCTTATCTTATCTTACCCCTTAACCCTAGTACCCCAATGCTTTCCTCCCCCTTCCATTACCTCGTCCTTCTGTTTGTTTTTTAACCGTCCCCTCCTCAATGCCATCACCCCCAACCGCTCTCCGCTTATTCTTTCCCTCCTGATTGATTTGAAGGACAATATCAACAACAAAAACGACCAGGAACACCGTTCTTACGTCAGATCATAACCAAATTGTTGTTGTCTACGTCGTTGTTGTCAAGTCTGAGAACTCACTTGTCTGTCTTCGTCTTTCTCGAAGTTCCTGGAGGACGGCCTCTGTGTAGGAAAGACAAGCGACTCTGCTTCCCTTACTTCCTCTGCTGGACTGTTTGCTTCTCTGGAACATTTTTACCCCAAGGGCAAACACTTTTATTTACATGCAAAGAAATTTACAAATGGAAAACGTGAAAAGTGAAACATTACTAAAAACAACAACACGAACAGTAGATCTTGTCTTACATAAACCAATTACAAAGCGGCAATAAGTTTACAAAATGAACAGCAGATCTTATTTAACATATGCATATCACAAAACCAGCACAACATTGTTTTCTTACTGTCAGTGCCACACATTAAGCTTGTCTCTCTTTTTTGTGTAGGTTTTGTTTAGTTCACTAGGTATTAACACCTTCTTTCTTTGTATTGTTGGCTGGTTACACAGTTGGGCGTTCCGAGCGGGGTAAAGGAACATGTGCATGAAAGGGCCGTCACTGCGGCTGATGCTCGCTCTCTCATTTTAGATCAAGTTGCAAAGTGAGACGACTGCAGGCGGAAATCTAAACAAATCTAAAATGGATGTTAGCGAACCGAAAAAAAAAAAAGTGGACAAACGAATCACAAGACGAAACACAAGACGAAACAAGTCATCAGTGTTTCGTCTTGTGATTCGTTTGTCCACGTTTGTTGTTTTTTTTTTTATATATATTTTTGTTGTTGTTGTTGTTTTTTTTTTTTTTTTTTTTTTTTTTTTTTTTTTGCTTTTGTTTTTTTTGCGGCTCGCCAACATTTATTTTAGATTTTTCTCACTTTTTCACCTGCTCAAAACCCAAATGCAAAATCTGCCCTCTCACCAAACCAGACACCAGCCTACATGGCCCCAAAGACTCATTCACTATTTAAACGCACTTTCTCCTGCCAGAGCCACAACATTGTGTACGCCATCCACTGCCAGCTGTGTGGTAAGATCTATGCATGTGAAACATCTCGCACACTTGAGACACGCGTCTCTGAACACCTGGCTGACAATCCCGCACCATCGGCCCAAACCAGTCGCTCTACACTTCAACCATGCCCAACACAACATCAATCATGTCAAAGTCCTGGCACTTTGGCAATCACAGAGTAACAACTTGGAGCGCCTTATGCAGGAATCTCATCTTATTGCCAAACTCTGCACCCTCCATCCCCATGGCATCAACACCCAAAGATAGTTTGTACCATTCCACCTCTGCAGCACCAACCTGCAATATCCTCCATCTACACACACGCATACTAACATACCTCCCACTGGTTACCTCATACGTAAGTTACAGCTACCTTTCTTTTCTCTTTCCCTACACTCTCAAAGTCTCTCCACTTGCTACATCAATCTGCTCCTCCCAACGCCCCCCCCCCCGCCCCCCCCCCCCCACCACCACCACGCCTCCCCCAGTAATGATAGGTTTAGTGGTGTTGATGGGGGTGGTGGTGGCTGGGGGGTGGTCAATGAGCAAGAGGCTGACATTACAATTGAAATCTCTCTCTCTCTCTCTCTCTCTCTCTCTCTCTCTCTCTCTCTCTCTCTCTCTCTCTCTCTCTCTCTCTCTCTCTCACTTGTAAACAGAAATGCTAGTTCTTTTATCGTTTATCGTTCCCATCCCTTTCCGGCCGCTGTTATTTTTGCTAGTGTTGCTGCACTTATCATTACTACTATCATTATTATCCTCATCCAACAGTACTGTCTGCTGTTATTCACTGAGCATTTCAGCTTCTTTTTAGCTAATATTTTTCTCCCCTTTCCACCTAATATTTTTTTTCTCCTCTCCTCTTTGTTCTTCCTGTCCTCCCGTCTCCCTCCTCCCCTTGTTTTTTTTGTTTTTTTTTTTTTGTTTTCTTCCCTTAGTATTAGTATTAGTACCATTATCATCATCACTACACACACACACACACACACACACACACACACACACACACACACACACATACTGTCTGATTGATGACTGATCTTCCTTTTCGAAAACCGGCTTGATTGTGTGGTATTATGTCATATTTATCACAATGATATATCAATCTATTCAAAACTATTTTTTCCATTAGCTTTAGAGACATGAGAGGTTAAAGCTACTGATCGGTAACTACTTACAATTGTTGCAGATTTACCTTGTTTAAACATGAGGATTATTACTGACTGCTTCCATATTCCTGGCTTAATACCCTCTGACCAAATCTGTTAAAATACTGTTTGCAAAAATTCATGAAATTAGTTGGTAAGCGTTTCAACATAGAATTTGAAATAGCGTCAAGAATTTGAAATTGCGTCTAACCCTACAGATGATGTTTTGTTAGTTAACGAAAAAACAGCAACATTCACCTCATGTATTGCAAAAGGTGCACTGACAAAAAGATCGCTATTTGCATGGGGCTCATCACCGGGATGTTTCTTTTCTTCCTCTTCTCGAAGCTGGCTATATTCTGGTCGTTGGAATTTGTTATTATCC
This sequence comes from Conus betulinus, assembly GCA_016801955.1. NCBI lineage: Eukaryota > Metazoa > Mollusca > Gastropoda > Neogastropoda > Conidae > Conus > Conus betulinus. The sequence goes on from JADBJO010009636.1 coordinate 30,925, forward strand.
AGAGCCATGTTTCATGTCCCAAAATTTTTTTTCAACACTTTCTGAAAATCTTTATGCTGAGAGAAACCTCTTTGTCACAGAAGGATGACCGATATAAACGTTTGGCTTTGGCTACAACTCTGTTAGAATATGTGTTGGCTTAAAATAACCACATAAATTAAAAACCAATCTGCAAAACGAAAAAGCGTTTTTGCTACATTTTTTTTTAATGTTAAAAAAGCTTTCGATAGTGTTTGGCATGCCAGAATGTTTATTCAAATTAGGAAACATAGGAAAAGGCAGATCAATATTTTTGTCACTGAAATGATAGCTATTATTATGGCGTTTGTCACATTCAATTGACTTGCCTCAATCAATATTTAAAGTAGTTATTTGTGTGGATTCAATGTCTTTTCTGCAAACCATGAATTTTTCCAAATACCGTTTAAAACAACTTTCTTGTGAATGAAATATGCCATCTTATTCATGTCTTGATATGTAAAGGAGGTACTGATGTCACCTTCTGTTGGATTCCATCGCATTGTGGTATTTGGGGTAATGAGCTAGCTGATATAAAATTATGCGCAAAGAGAGGAGCCAGAAAGTGAAAAAGTGCGCCACGGTATTGAATATACCTTTTTTTTTTACCTGAAGTCAATCAATTATTAAAGCAACCCGTCTGGTGCCGATTCAAAAAAACTACAAAATATACGTTGCTTGGTGTGGCTGATAAAAACACTCATTTAATGATTATGAACATGTAAACAGCATTCCTCATTTACAAGTGAAAAAATATGTACCAATACAGAAATTTCATTTCAATATTTTATAAATTAAAACTTGATGCTTAAAAAACTAAATATACAAACGAAGCAAATGTATTTGTGGAGAACGAAGAATAACCAGCAAGCATCTGCTGTTTGACTGTTACCTCTTCAAGCTCAGTACTCTCTCTCTAATCTCTCCGTCTCTCTCTGCCTCTCTCTCTCTCTAATCACATACTGATCACTGCTACTGTCTTTGTGTACTATGACTTCTGTCTACTTTACTCATACTACTACTTTAAAGTGAATCCCAACTGGCCTTCAATGCTGCTACTATGCACGTGACACACATACCCTTGGAAGGCGACGGTGTAGGACTTGCACTTTCTTCAGATCTCTCTCACCAGGAACGCACGCTGCAAGTCTCTCCCACTCTCACACAAAAAATATAAAATCTTTGGGGATGTTCAAACGTGTCTTACCTTGAAAAAACACTATCAAGAAAGGTGGGCAGCCACACCAAAAGCGGTTGTAACACACTGTGGATTATCGGGTAATGTGGCTAAAGATCAATTGGACAGGTATGTTGTGTCCCTGGGATGCTTAGAGGGACATTTACTGCATGATGACGAGGTTGAGCAACTGGTACCTCTTCAGATTTACCAGAAATCAGTTGGCCTCATCAGAGTAGCATACACTGTGAACAGTGCTCATCGCCAGTGTAAGCCGCCTCCACAGAAGTACTGATATCACCCTCACCTCGTCTCGCACCTACATTTATGCAATCTCACACTCTCTCGCGTAGTCACAGCGCAGCTCATATCTCGGTCTCCTCTCTCTCTCCCATCCTCCTCTCTCTCTCTCTCTCTCTCTTAGACCCTCTCCCCTCTAATATCACATACTGTGAACAGAGAGTAAAACTGAAGTACTCCTACTACTTCTACTTCTACTTCTACTACTACTACTACTACTACTACTACTACACTACACCCAGGGGAGATGATCCAATGGCTGGGAAGGTGGAGGATGAAACTGAGGAAAGAGAGGGAAGGAGGAGACCACACTGCTGCTACTAAATGCACGTGACAACACATACCCTTGGAGGCGACGGTGTAGGACTGTGCACGCCGCGCGTTCAGATGGGAGATCACCAGGAAACAGCACGCTGCAAGTCCCAGGCCCCACAGAGCGTACTTCGATGTCCTCTTCATCTGCCACAGACCACAGAACAAAAAATATAAATCTTTTGGGGGATTTTCAACGTGTGAACTACACTATAAGCAACACTGTGGATTATCCGGGTAATGTGGGGCTAAATTATTGTTTATTTGCTGTGAATGTGTGTGACCACAAATTAATTTCTCAAATTGAGATAATAAAGTTTACTTGACTTGACTTGACTTGACTTGATCCCTGGGTGAGTCTTTGAGCTGGGAAGGGTGGGCAGCCCACACCAAAAGCGCTTGTACTGCATGATGACGAGGTTGACACCTGGTACCTTTCAGATTTCCAGACCAGAAGTAGTGGCCTCATGGGGCAGTAGTGCGAGTAGCGAGCGACGAGAAGCTGTGTGAAGCCTCATCAGTGCTCATCGCCAGTACCACCTACATGGCTATCGCCCTTTGTAGCCGCCTCCACAGAAGCTGATATCACCCTTCACCTCGCTCAGCTGCGGCGCTGCTGCTGCAGCGTATATCACAGCGCAGCTCATAACTCGTTGTGCGGGCACAGCTTAAAGCTCAAACATTTCCCGTGCTCTTAGACCATCGCCCGAGGTCCTATAGAACTTGCACAATGTGCCTGTCAGAGACTCCGCATCAACACAGTCACCCCTGACGCAGTTCTCTGGGGGAAATCGATGTTGTAGTGAAACGTGGGTCTGTGCGGTTGACGACGCGCTGGCCCAAAGGAAAGGCAGTCCAGAATTATTGGCTGAGGAATAAGCAGTGACGATGAAGTTCTACAAAACAATACCATACAGTACAACACAACACAATGGAATACAGTACAGTACAGTGCATTGCAATGATTGCAATACAGTACCATGCAAAATAATACAATACAATACCAAAATACAATAAATACAATACAACACACTTCACTACGACACTAGGAGTGATTACTGAAAATATGTTTCCCAGAAATTGAGTCATAACCATATGAGGTAATAAAATGCTTGGAACTGTTTAAAACCAAGTCTTTCACTCTCTGTTCCCAGTTTTTTTTTAGTTGCTTTTTTGTTGGGTTTTTTTTTTTTTTTTTTTTTTTGCTTTTTTTTTTTTTTTTTTTTCACAGTTACAATACTATTCTACATTTTTAAGGCACGGTTACAGCCTCTCCACTTGGGGGGGGGGGGGGGGGGGGGGGGGGGGGGGGGGGGGGGGGGGGAGAGAGAGAGAGAGAGAGAGAGAGAGAGAGAGAGAGAGAGAGAGAGCACGAGGCAAGCTTAGTACATTATGAAATTTTACATATTTGTCTTTGTTTTCTTTATGCATATACATGTATACCTACACACACATGCATGGTTTTGGTTTGTTTTGTTATACACATACACACGTCGCTCCATCCCTCCTCACACCCCTTCCATCCCAGCCCACCCTCAAGTCCAGTTAGGTGAATGAATAACTACAAACATCTCTGGATTCAATCTTTTTTTAATTATCTGTCAATACATTGCCTCAGACCAAAGCAGAACCCGACAGCACTATCTGCATAATTCTTATCTTTCATGGTCATAATCTTAACAACTAACGTCACATATTTCGTGGTCCTTCAAACCTTGCTCTGATGGTGATGTCGCAACCCATTTCATCTTTAGTTCCAGACGTGTGCCAAATTAATGTCAGAAAGTTTCCGTTTTGACAAGTAAGTAGTGATGTGGCGCCCTTTGCGAAAAAGGTCGGAGTGGGATAAGCTCAAGGGTGGGGTGTGGGGGGAAGGGGGGGGGGGGTCGTTCACACTGACGCTGTGACGAAGCAATCATTGGTCATCAGTGAAGGGCTATTAAGGTGGCGTCCTAAACAGGGTTGAAGCAGGTGGTGTCCTAAACAGGTTGAAGCAGCTGGCGTCCTAAAACAGGTTGAACCAGGAAGAGGAGCCCCGCCGAACACCACCGTCGTGAATCACCAGTGCTCCATGTGAACTGCCAGTTGACAAGCCTTGCCAAGGCAAACCTGGGTGTGGGTGTGTTCAGGGGAGCCGGAATGACTGGCCTGGTTAAGATAGTCACATCATTTGATTTCGTATGTTACGTATCCCTGTGCATTGAATTTGTTTGCCATTTTGATTATGTATACCGTTCTGATTATTTCTACCCTCGTTTTCAACATAACAGCTGTGGCTTGCTGGGCTATAACCATGACATGCTTTGATTGACTCCTCCTGTGCAAAATGAAACACTGTAATGAAATATGTAACCATGACATGCTTTGATTTTGATTGGCGACCTGTGCAAAATGAAACACTGTAACCATATCATGATTTGATGGCTCCTGTGCAAAATGAAATACTGTAACCATGTCATGATTTGATTGACTCCTGTGCAAAATGAAACACTGTAACCATAATCATGATTTGATTGACTCCTGTGCAAAATGAAAACTGTAACCATATCATGATTTGATTGACTCCTGTGCAAAATGAAACACTGTAACCATGACATGATTTGATTGACTCCTGTGCAAAATGAAACACTGTAACCATATCATGATTTGATTGACTCCTGTGCAAAATGAAAAATGACCAATCATGATTTGTAACCTGTGCAAAATGAAAAGCTGGTTGAAACTCCTGTGCAAAATGAAACACTGATTTTGATTGACTCCTGTGCAAAATGAAACACTGTAACCAACATGATTTGATTGACTCCTGTGCAAAATGAAAACCATAATCATCATGATTTGATTGACTCCTGTGCAAAATGTAAAACACTGTAAACCATGTCATGATTTGATTGACTCCTGTGCAAAATGAAACACTGTAACCATGTCATGATTTGATTGACTCCTTTGATTGACTGTAACCATGTCATGATTTGATTGACTCCTGTCCAAAATGAAACAAACCACGTCTCCCTGAGCCAGTGAAGAGAGGCATGTAACGCACTTGGAGAAAAAAAAAGGGGAAAAAATAAATAAATAAAAGAAAGGTACTGTATGCCCTGTGCGCAACTGAGGGTATAAGACGTCTCCCTGTTGTTTGATTGTTCTATGTAAAATTTTCATCTAGAACGTCTTTGATTATCTACTTTTACCATACTTTGCATCAAAATTAGACAACCATGGAGAACTTGGTCACGTTTACTTTGACCCTCGGAGTATTTTTTCATTGTGACAAGACAATTGAAAGCCATCACCTCTGTCCGTCGTCGTCCGTCCGTCTGTCTGTCTGTCTGTCTGTCTGTCTCTCTCTCTCTCTCTCTCTCTCTCTCTCTCTCTCTCTCTCTCTCTCTCTCTCTCTCTCTCTCTCTCCTTTGTCTCACAAACTGTAGGGAAGGTTATCAGTTCATGTCGTTTTTTTTTCAGTATCTACCTTCCCCTCCTCAACCCCCTACTCCTCTCACACTCTCCCCTCGGACTGTGTGGCTGACGTTGACGTAAACCAGAACAGTGACAGGCGCGCGGCGCTGACGACAAGGAAACAGACAGTTTTGTGGTGAGTGTAGAACAAGTCGCCGAAGCCCGCACGTGGCTTCCCTTTCCTGGTCTGATCGTGCAGTGCCCGATCGTGGATGGGGAACGGACTCCATCGTCCTCCACCTCCACCTCAAAGCCAAACTTTAGAAAGAGAGGGGGGTTAGTTACCGCCAACGACTACACAAAGTACAGGACAGGACACAATGCATTTCGACCTCTTGGGGCTTTTTCAGACAAAAAAAAAAAAAATAATAATAATAATAACATTTAGGACAGTGAAAACGAAGAACGAGAAACCACTTATCTTCTCAGGTTAGGCGCACGATCATTTTGATCCCATCCCTTCCGCCCTCACCCTGGTCGCACGGTCTACCAGTGCGTTAGGCAGTTGGTCGCACGGTCTACCAGTGCGTTAGGCAGGTGGTGGCACGGTCTACCAGTGCGTTAGGCAGTTGGTCGCACGGTCTACCAGTGCGTTAGGCAGTTGGTCGCACGGTCTACCGGCGCGTTAGGCAGGTGGTGGCACGGTCTACCGGCGCGTTAGGCAGGTGGTCGCACGGTCTACCGGCGCGTTAGGCAGGTGGTGGCACGGTCTACCGGCGCGTTAGGCAGTTGGTCGCACGGGTCTCTACCAGTGCTTTAGGCAGTTGGTCGCACGGTCTACCGGCGCGTTAGGCAGTTGGTCGCACGGTCTACCGGTGCGTTAGGCAGTTGGTCGCACGGGTCTACCGGCGCGTTAGGCAGTTGGTCGCACGGTCTACCGGCGCGTTAGGCAGTTGGTCGCACGGTCTACCGGTGCGTTAGGCAGTTGGTCGCACGGTCTACCGGTGCGTTAGGCAGTTGGTCGCACGGTCTACCGGTGCGTTAGGCAGTTGGTCGCACGGTCTACCGGTGCGTTAGGCAGTTGGTCGCACGTTCTACCGGTGCGTTAGGCAGTTGGTCGCACGGTCTACCAGTGCGTTAGGCAGTTGCGTGGACCGGACTGTCAGCTACTTAACTACAAACCAGGTTCTGCCATGTCCCCAGACCCTAGCTTCCTAGTCTTCCTGCAACTGGCTCAGCACAGGAGGAAGAATCCACGCTACCAGCAGGCCAAATGGATCACCCGCCTGAAGAGAAGGTGGACCAGTCACCAGGAGAGAGAGAGAGAGAGAGAGAGAGAGAGAGAGAGAGAGAGAGAGAGACACACGTCTCCACCT
>JADBJO010009636.1:45000-50000 GCA_016801955.1 Conus betulinus
TTTCTATAGAGGGGAAGAACTATTGATTCAGTCCACTGTTCAGGGTAGGTCCCATTGTCAAAAAGAGAATTCAAAAATTTGACAAGAAAATTCAGAACTGTTTCCGATTTACCACTAACTTTTAAAAACTCACCAATAATGCCATCTGGTCCAGCAGCCTTGCGATTTTCAATTTTCCTAATGGCAAACATCACTTCATCTATTGAAATTGGACGGTTCAAATGACTTGCATCTTCTGCATCATTATCTTCGCATTGAAATACATTATCGTTATTAACATCCTTTATCGAGAGTGCCTTGAAGTGGTCGTACCAGCTATCAACATCGATTGTATTTACATGTTGTTTTCTTTTTCCAGAAATCTTATGCACAGTGTCCCAGAACAGTTTTTGACTTTTCATAGATGCTAATAGTTTATTCAACAATCCATCATTTAAATTCCTTTTCCTTCCTCTTGAGTAGATGCTTGTATTCACGCCTTCCACGACGATAAGAGTCACGATCAACATCATTTAGTGTGCGTTTGAATTTGTTTAGTAATCCGCAAACTTTCTTTTTATGGGCTTTGCATTCATCATCAAACCAGTCTTGATCTTTATATTGTTTATCACTGTAAATATATACCTTCATACAGTCTGCAAATGAATAATAAATAATTGACAAATAATGATTTCTTTCTGTTGTCAAATCGTTGATTTTATTTGTCATGCTGTGACGTTTGTCGAAGAATTAATTTCTTCTGTCTTTTCTGAATATAAAAGTATTTGTATTCCAGCAGTGAAGTTTACCAAACAGGGAAGGCATTCAGGAGGTCTTGTATGTTTGATGAAAAATGAATTGGAACCTTATGTCAAAGAAGTAGACATTAAGTCTCACAACTTTGCTGCATTTGTTATAAACAAATTGCTATTCAACACTGACAAAGATGTGCTGTATGTATTATGTTATATTCATCCGGAGGGTTCTCCGTATCGTGGACATTTTGATTGCGAAAATGGTATTTCGCTATTAGAAGAATTTCTAATTGATTGCTTGTCAATCTATGGGGATGTTTATTTCTTAGTATGTGGTGATCTTAACAGCGGGACTTCAAATGTGTCTCATCACTGTGAGAGATGTGATAGCAATAGGATATTAGATTTTCAGTATAGCAGTCATTCTTTAACCGCAGGTAGATGCTCGCAAGACCTGTTAGTTAATAATTATGGTAAACTGCTAATGAATGTGTGCACTACAGCGGATTTATGTATTCTTAAAGGAATGTGTCATGGTGATCGCCAAGGTCACTGCACGTTCGTATCAGACAGTGGATGCAGTGCGATTGATTCTTTTATGATGTCTTGTGATCTGTTTTCATTATTATGTGATTGTTGTAAGTCACACGTGTGCGAGCGAATTGATTCTGATCATATGCCTGTGGTTTTTCATGTGAATTACTCGGATTACATGGAAAACAATGCGACAAATGTTAATGACATGGCTGTAGATAAGTATATTTGGAATGAAGAGGTTGCTGATGTTTATTATGATAATATGTCTACATTAGAATTTGAGAGAAAAATGATTTTTGCCATTAGTCTGATTGAAACTGACATTAACGATGCCTTAGAAGCTTTTATGTATTAAGGAGAGAGAGAGAGAGAGAGAGAGAGAGAGAGAGAGAGAGAGACGAGAGAGAGAGAGATGAGAGAGAGAGAGGAGAGAGACAGACAGACAGACAGACAGAGAGAGAGAGACGAGAGAGAGAGAGAGAGAGGCAGACAGACAGACAGATAGACAGAGAGAGAGAGAGAGAGAGAGAGCACCTTTGTTTTTTTTATTAATGTCTGTGTCGTCTGTGGACTCGGTTGGCTAGGGCAAGCAAGCCCTTCTCCTCCTTCCCCTTGCTACCCTCTCATCCCCCCCCCCTCTCTCTCTCTCTTTCTCTCTGTCTATCTGTCTGTCTGTCTCTCTCTCTCTCTCTCTCTCTCTCTCTCTTCTCTCTCTCTCTCTCGCACACACACACACACACACACACACACACACACACACACACACACACACACCACATACACACACACACACTGTATTCTGTAATTGTTGAGCAAGCACTTAATGTACGTGAAACGCATCACAACGAAGTAAATGTTCATAAAACAAGAGAGAGAGAGAGAGAGAGAGAGAGAGAGAGAGATCGAGAGAGAGAGAGAGGAGAGAGAGAGAGAGAGACAGAGAGAGAGAGAGAGAGAGAGAGAGAGAGAGAGGAGAGAGAGAGAGAGAGAGAGAGAGAGACAACAAAAAAGAACAAGTTGGCTCTTCGTTATTCCACATATTCGGCGAGCACGCCCCGCCTTCCTCAGGGGACTTTATTGGGCTTGTGCTCACACTCGTCTTACAAGCTAATGTGACAATCACTCAACCAAACAAGAAGGCAGAAGTAGGAAAGTGAAAAGCATGGAAAACTCTCCGCAAACTCTGGATACCCACACTCACAGGCGTGTGCATATGCTGAATATGCGAATGGTGCGCCTTCGCACGTGTGATCGAGTAAGTGCGCGAAAGCGGCGGGGGTGGGGGGAGGTGGGGAGGGGGGGGGGGGAATGAGGGTAGTTTGCAAATTTGAAATGGGTGTGAATATGCCTGTACTTCCGCGTTATGGAATAGGTATAGTAGTAGTAGTAGTAGTAGCAGCAGTAGACATAGTGGTAGTAGTAGTATAGTAGTAGTAGTAGTAGTAGTGGTGGCAGAAGAAGAATTAGTAGTAGTAGTAGCAGTAGCAGCAGTAAATGTAGTTATAGAAACGATGATGATGATGATGATGATGATGATGATGCGCGTGTGCGCATGAGAGTGCGCGCATGAGCGTGTGGGTAAGTACATATACTTGTCTATGGGTGTGACTGGGTGCATGAACATGAATAGATGAAAATGAATGTGTATGTATGAGTGTGTGCGCAGGCGCACGCCCCCCTCCCCCCCCCCCCCCCCCCACACGTCGCCCTTAAATTTATTTCTTTAGAAAGGGGGGGGAACGGAGGGGGGGGGGGGGGGGGGGGGGGGGGGGGGGGGGGGGGGAAGGAGCTTTGAGAAGCAGCGGGAAAGGGAAGGTCATGCAATCCAGTCTTCTCTAAGGGAGGTCACCCTCTCCCCACGTGAGTGACTACACCTCAAAGAATAGTCCTTCCATAGCGCTGTCAGCCTTAATAGGTATGATATCCACACAAAAAATGCTGCTTATTCCAGCTTCAGCCATTCTGATCATCCCTCCCCACCCCACCTCCCACCCACCCCCACCCCCAACACACACACACACACATCCACCCACGTCCATCCCCCAGGACACGTAGCCCTTAGATTCATCGCCGTCAAAGTCCAGCTTTCCCTCAGTGCCATTCAGTCCCAGTGGGAACTTGTGTCCTGAACTCCCAGAATCCAGAATCGTTCCCTGCCTAGCAGAGCCTCCACGGTGGTGCTGCTGTGCACCTTCTTTACTGCGATGCCTTTCATGTTGTGAATGGTGTGACTTGTCTGGTTTGAAATGTTTGGTGACATGTGCGCCAGTCGTTTTGTTGATATCTGAACTGTGTTGGTACAAACGTGCACATATTGTGTGTTGTTTCATGCATCACAGTAGAGAAGGTACACCAGAGAGAGAGAGAGAGAGGAGCGAGAGAGAGAGAGAGAGAGAGAGAGAGAGCAACCTGCTTCCAATGGTTTTTAGTGGTGCTTACAGAAGAGGGCCCCGTGCAATGAACGAAGATAGACACCTCTGTGAATTTCACCTTGAAATCATGGAAACGTGATCTTCAGTGCCGTATTATATACGACACCGGCCGTAAATCTAACCCAAATTTTCTGAGTGTGATGATGATCTAACTTCGAGTAAAAATCCGATTGGTGTTGGCTCCAAACTCTGCAGAGTCGCATCGCTGTGTGTTGTCCAAGCACCCTCCAACAGATGCATTTCAAGGAGGCGAGATGGCGAAAATTCTCACTTGTTTGGGAAGTATCAGCGACTCATAGAACATTAGAGTGGCGAGCGGGCCTAGCGATAGGCGACAATTCTCACTAGCTTGGCAAATGTCAGCATTTCATAGCACATTCTAGCAAAGAGCGCGGCTGGGAATACGCAAGAATTTGCTAGACTGCCCCAGGGCTCTCTTGTCTGTCAGGGAAAAAAAAAAAGTGTCAGGTAGTGAAAACTTCACGTGATTGGTACAGGTACAATAGTGAAATTCTCTAATTGGTGGCTAAAACGGTCCAGACCCTTCAACAACGACATCTTCAAGTAGTCACAGTGTTCATCTGAATTTGCCTTGCGTCCGTTTCTGTCCTGCCCTTGATTCTTACATCGCTCGTTGCTAATATAGGCTAGGCACCTGGCGAGGTCTCGCCACCATCGAACTCGTCTTTGGCAGAGCGAATAATTTGTGCGAGAGTTGGAGCTCACCTGTCACCTTCTGCACACCTGTCCATGCTCAACTACCTCTGTCTCTCGATCCCACGTGTGAGAAAGGAGCCAGAGGGGAAGGGGGGAGAGAGGGGAGAAGGAACACAATTCCCCCCCCCCCCCCAACTCTCTCTGTGATGTCCAAGCAGGAAGACGAGTGACTGACACAACCTGTTAATGAGCGTGGTATGGTAGGGGAGGTGTGTGTGTGGGGTGTGGGGGGGGGGGGGGGGGGGGGGGGGGGGGGGGTGATAGGACGGTTGTGGTGGGGGGACGATGTGGACAAACATTGGACAGTTGTAATATTGCAAAGCTACAACCTAACGTCCTCATTCTGATGAAGCTTAAATCTGTGTGTGTGTGTGTGTGTGTGTGTGTGTGTGTGTGTGTGCGCGCGCGCACGCGCGTTTGTGTATGTGTATGTGTGTGTGTGTGTATGTGTGTGTGTGTGGACAGAGAGAGAGAGAGAGAGAGAGAGAGAGAGAGAGAGAGAGCGTACGTATTGACCCTGTTTGACACAGAGGATTGAACACGACGATTTCATTCGTATTACTGACTGATCTAATGTGAA
>JADBJO010009636.1:60000-62500 GCA_016801955.1 Conus betulinus
CTATGGAAGACGTCGTTTGCGGTGATGACAGTGTACCTGCGGGGAGAAATTTCCACCCGTCTCCCTGCGGTTACCGTCAATGCTGTGGAAGACGTCGTTTGTGACAGGACATCAACAGAACAAGTAAAGTCCAGCAATGTTTCTAACCCGTCAATGTTTTCTAATGACTCTGTTAATACAGCTGACATAAAGACATCTGCCTTGCCACAGTCACATGATTACATACAGAAAACACAAGAGGGCATGCGCCTGTGTTGCAGGTCATGGCATGGAACGTTCAGGGTCTGTCTCGAAAGTTAAACAGTGTTTCGTTTAAGATGTTTTGTGAACAATTTAAGATATTTTCTTTTTCAGAAGTTTGGACGTGCAAACAGACTGCGATTGAAGATGCTTTTCCAGATTACTCTGTCTTTCTTTCCTCCCGGGTAAATAAGCAAAAAGGTGGAGTTGTGGTGTGTGTACACAAATCAATCATAGTATATGTAGAACAGTTACTGAAAGACGTCGAAGACTGTGTATTTATGAAATTGGGAAGTCAGTTTTTAATTGTGCTTTTGATGTAATTGCTGTTTTTGTGTATATTGCTCCCGAACATTCAGTGTTGTATGAGAACAACAAGCAGGAAGGTATTGAAAAATTAGAAAGTAATATATGTGATATCATGCAAGTTTATGCAGGTTGCCCTTTCCTGTTGTGTGTGGTGATTTCAATGCACGCACAGCGGATTTATCTGACACTGACTGTTGCGATGAAGACAGATATATTGTTCCAGTGGAAGACCTTCATGATTTTATTGGTGATATTTCCTCAGAATAAGCGTAGATCAAAAGATCGTGCCTGAACAATTTCGGCCTAAAATTTATTGAATTGTTTAAAAGAATACAATCTGTTTATTGTCAATGGTCGTACGGAAGGTGATTGGGAGGGGGAAATAACGTGTATTGCTAATTGTGGAATGAGCGTTGTTGATTATTGTGCTGTCTCAAAGCCTTTGTTTGATTTAATAATGGATTTTAAAGTTGTTGATAGATGTGAATCAGACCATTTTCCAATTGTAACATCATTTTTTGATGACATTTCAATGTGCACAGACAACATAAATGATGATGATGAAATATCTATGGAAAAACTATGTAAGCTTTTGTGGAAGGACTCTTCCTACGACTACTTACGTCAACATCAAGAAACAGAGTTTGAAAACTTTCTGACAGCTATTGAACAAGGAGTCGATGCTGGATCAGATTGTCTTGTTGATTTTCTGCAGAGAGCAGCTGTCCAGTGTATCAGTAGGAAGGCAGAAGAAAATACTCGCTCTCAGCCCTCGTGGTGGGACGATGATTGTGAACGTGCAAAAAACAGTAAATATAGGCAACTGAGATTATGGAGATTTTCAAATGATCGCAAGGATTTGGATGAATACCTAAATCTAAAGAAAGAGTTCAAATCTCTATGTGAAATGAAACAAGAAAAACAGAAAATACAAATTCTAAATGACCTGAGTCATGTTTGTAATGACAAGAATTCAAAATCGTTCTGGCGAAAGGTTAAATCTCTGACAAGCATCACTTCTAATGGTTCTGTTACGATCAGTGCGGGCTCATGGTATAAATACTTTCGTGACTTGCTCAATCCTGAGCAGTCGGCTATTGATGCTGAATTCTGCAAAGAGGTTGATGATGTTTTAAAGAAACATAACCCTGAGGTTTGTCAGTCATGCCATAATGTACATATAAATCTAGAAGAAGCAATCTCCGAAACGAAGTTCGCAAAGCTATAAAGGATACTAAGAAAGGCAGAGCTCCTGGACCTGATGGTGTGCTTCTGATGTGTTTCATGTTCTCAGTGATCTTTTGGTACCATTTTTGCGTGTGCTATTTAACAAGGTGTTTGAAACTGGTCAGTACCCGGAAAAAGTTGGACAAAAGGGTTGATTTTTCCGCTTCTCAAAAAAGGTGACTACAGAAAAACCGAAAATTATAGAGGAATATCACTGTTAAATACGATAAGCAAACTATACAGTGCAATTCTGAATAGCAGATTAAGAGATTTTACTGAAGCAACAGGGAACATACCGGAAGCTCAAGCAGGATTTAGAAAGGGCTACAGTACGATGGATAATATATTTTCACTGCAGTCATTGGTTCAAAAATACCTTACTAAAAAAAGGAGGGCGCTTCTATACTCTTTTCGTTGACTTCTCTAAAGCTTTTGACAGCATTGAAAGATCGAATTTATTATATCTTCTGTTGCAGAAAGGGATTCACGGGAAAATGTTTCAAACACTTTCCAGTATGTACAAACAAGTAAAAGCGGCAGTTAGAGTTGGGTATAACATTACTGATTACTTTGAGTGTATGTCAGGAGTCAGGCAGGGCTGCATTCTAAGTCCCTTGTTATTTTCTCTTTTCATATCTGAATTGCAGACTGCTTGATTAACTCCGACACACGAGGTATTGATGTTTTTTCAGATCAAATAGGCATTCTTCTTTTGATGTATGCA
>JADBJO010009636.1:67500-110020 GCA_016801955.1 Conus betulinus
CTTGTCCCAGTTCATGTCTAAGGATGTCAATACAGAATACTATTAAACAATATAGAACTAATCATAATAAGAACAGTGCTGATTCATATTGGCGTTGAACAAAAGAAAATACGCATTAAAGTATTCGTCACACACACACGCACACACATCAGTCTACTGAATCATCGACTCGTTTTAGCTAGAATACGAAAAGGATCAGAGAAAAAGGGGTGTAGGGTGTGATCTTACTAATTTTGCATTTGTACTCTAAACATTCACCAATGAGATAATTTGGTTAAAGCCTTCGTCTGTTGTTTTTTTTTATCATTACCAAACAATACCAGTTTTTTTTTATCATTACCAAACGATACCGTATTAACTTGATTCTTAAACAATGTTCATAGTTTTCTTTCACTATGTTCTCTAGCTGGCCCCAGAAACAGTGACCATAAGAACATTATTGCAAGTAATGTTGCATTGAATCTTTTTCTGTCTCACAAAATGAACATTAGTCACTATTAATTACCTCTTTCTTCAAAATACTATTTTGACAAGAATATTATGGCATATTCTGATCTGAAATCATTTGAGTTTCATTATTATTTATTATTATTTGTAATTCGTTTTTAAGATCGTTTCCTAGTCAATCACAAATTCTAGCTTGGACTCCCATTTAGCAAAGAGGTTAATGTCAAATATAATTAAATCTTCCAGACAGCATTGTAGTAAACTTTGGAACCTTCATTTATATTTGATATAACCTATAGCGCTTTTGTCGTTGGGTTACATTCTCCATTACGTTTTTTTCCCCCCTCTTCACACAGCTTTTTATTTACCGTGCACGTCCCATAAATTCGAGATCATTTACGTTAATGTCATGTTTATTGCAAAATCTTTTGTAATCTAAGAAATCCCCCTTTCCGTCAATTCTTACCCAAAATTCTTATCCCGATTCTAATGCAAAAAAAAAAAAAAAAAAAAAAAAAAAAATGTTACCCAGTCTAGATTTGTCATTATAGAAAAGTGACTCTGCAAAGCCTTCTTGTGAATTTTATAACTGTAATTTACTAGAATTTTGATAAAAAAAAAAAAAAAAAAAAAAATCTTTCCAGAGCATGTTTAAACCGTAAGAAAGGAATTTTCAAGGACCATATAAATTAAACGAATCTGTATATCGGCACACAGTAATTCAATAAGTGTTTTTTCGTTTTGGGTTGGCAGTGTATGTCTTTTTAATTTAAGTAATCTCTAGACAGTATACATATTTTTTTTCTGTATGTCGTATTCCTATACCCCCTTTTTTCGATATTATACAACGCATACTTTGTTTCGATTCTGTCTCTGTTCATATTCCACATAAATCCATTACACATTCTTCGTAATTAAAAAAAAAAAAAAAAATCTTTATCAGGAGGATTTGGTAAACAAACTGAGAGCGTACAAGTACTTTTAACGCAACAACCCTGCGCAGGCGCAGAACGTCTGTTTTAATGAGATTTGGATTTTCCCTTTCTGTTCAAAATACTTGAGAAGGAAATCGACTTTGATGAACTGACAGCCCTGATATTGCACCTAACGGTCTGCTGGGCTATAAACAACATGAATTGAACTGAAGCTAATTGAAATCATAAAAGCACCACACAGAACCGTAGGCCTGCACACGCTCAGACAGAGAGAGAGAGAGAGAGAGAGAGAGAGAGAGGAGAGAGAGTGAGAGAGAGAGAGAGAGAGAGAGAGAGAGAGAGAGAAAATAACAACATCAACATAAAACATGTATTGCTGAATACATGAAATACACATAACCGTTTGGAATGTGCTTTTCAAGTAAACTGTTTTGGTATTACAGTAATTATAGAACAGGGAGTACTTTAGAATGGGAACGAAGAAATGGTGCGCGCGCGCGCGCGCGTGTGTGTGTGTCTGTGTCTGTGTGTCTGTCTGTCCGTCTGTGGTCAAAATGTGTTCCACTCGCTCCAGACAAACCTACCGAGCCGATCTTTCTGAAAATTTGAAGCTATGTTCATTATGGGTCACGGATGATGCCCGATGTTTTATTTTACCGTTATATATCCGTTACTAATGGCTATAACGGCCCATAATGGTTTTTCTTCTTTATGGAATATCTCAGAAAGTACTTGGCCGATCTTTCTGAAAATTTGTGGGTATGTTCACTATGGGTCACGGATGATGCCCGATGCTTTATTTGACCGTTATATCCGTTACCAACGGCTATAACGGCCCACAACGGGTTTTTCTTCTTTTGTAGAATACCTCAGAGAGTACTTGGCCGATCTTTCTGAAAATTTGTAGGTATGTTCACTATGGGTCATGGATGATTCCCGATAGTTTATTTTACCGTTATATCCGTTACTAACGGCTATAACGGCCCATAACGGTTTTTCTTCTTTATGGAATATTTCAAAAAGTACTTGGCCGATCTTTCTGAAAATTTGTAGGTATGTTCATTATAGGTCACAGACGATGGCCGATACTTACCAGAATAGCCGTTACTAACGGCTATAACGCCCCAAACGGGTTTTCCTCTTTATTCAAGATAAACTGGGAGTACGTTTATATGCTTTGCATCTTGTTTTTCAACTCCTGTTGAAAGAGGAAGATGGGCGTTCCAAAACTGACCAGCAGGTGTGGATGGGGTGAGGATGGGAAGGGGAGGGGCGTCAACATTCAATATCATCATACAGGAATAAATGAATGAATAAGTAAAGAATGATACAAAAAGCTAAGGGGGTAGGAAGGGGGATTCTCTACATACCCCACTTGTAGCAAGAAGTCCTTTCCGTCACATATTGAAGGCTGTTTTACGGAAAACCAAAAAGTGCATCACCGGGGAAAACCTAATCCGCGGGAGATGTCGGGGGCTCTTTAAGTACAGACAACTCTCACGTCTTCCGGAAATTCCATACTAATGACTTCCCCTGTTCTGTCACTCTCTTTGACTCCGCATTTTTTTTTTTTTTTTTTTTTTTTTTTTCTTTTTTCCCCCCTTTTTTTTTCTTTTCTTTATTTCAAAAATATTACTGTCTCGCACTGTTTCCTGTCTGTGTGGGCCATTCCCCTGCCCTCGTGGTGGAAAAACATTTTTTTTTAATAACACTTTCGCTTGTCACGCTGTACGACATGCTCGCACTTTTGGTGTGTCGTCTGGCAAACAGGATGGCGAAAATGAGGCACACTGTCCACGGTGGACTCTCACTGTCCCCTTCTGCAACGTCTTGCAGGAGTTCTCAGCGCGGCTTGCAGTCTTGATCCGCTTTTCGGATGTCAATAGTTTAAAGCCACAGTGATGAGGCTCTTTCAGGATGTGACCTTGCTTCGTGATGAAGCTTTTTTTCAGGATGTAACCTTTCTTCATGATTGACGTTTTTGAGGATATAACCCTTCTTCATTACAAGCCTTTGTTTTTCATGATGTAACCTTCCTTCATGTGACCACCGACCCAGCCGTCTTTGAATTTCCTGAACATCCACCCGGCTATATTCAAAACTGATGAACATCTTGCCAGTTATTTTCAAAATAGATGAGTATTGTCCCAGCTATCTTCAAAATTGTTGAACATCAGCTCAGTTTTTTTTTTTTTTTTTTTTAAATTGATGAACATCCACCCATTTTTTGGAAAGTCATGAACCAGACCCAACATTTTTGAAAAGTCATGAACATTCGTCCAGCTGTTTTCAACATTGATGAACATCTGCCCAGCTCTTTTGAACCGAGAGATAATCGCCCAGTTAAAAAAAAAAAAAAAAAATGGATATCCGCCGAACCATTTTCAAAACTAATAAACATCCGCGCACCTACTTTCGGGGCTATATCAGGCGGACAGACAGACTGATCGGCACTAAAAAACGATGGTCTGGTCGACTTCACGTCTGTGGGTACTGTGATAAACACTGGGTCACGGTGGGGGAGGGGAGTGCCTAGAAACCCTGGACACCCCCCTCCCCTCCACTATTCCTCTTGCCCGTGCCCGATCTAGGCTAATGAATCGACAAAAGCACGTTGGAACTCTCCTCACTAACGTGGGTGGCGGAAGAGAAAAGGAAGAGAAAAAAAATCCATGTTTTTTGTACTCCCAGTTCTTATAGATTAGGAAGTGCTTTAGAATGGGAACGAAGAACTGCTCTCTCTCTCTCTCTCTCTCTCTCTCTCTCTCTCTCTCTCTCTCTCTGTCTGTGTGTGTGTGTGTGGTGTGTGTGTGTGTGTGTGTGTGTGTGTGTGTGTCCGTCCGTCCGTCCGTCCGTGGTCAAAATGTGTTCCACTCGCTCCAGACAAAACTACTGGGCCGATCTTTCTGAAAATTTGTAGGTATGTTCATTATTGGTCAAAGATGATGCCCAGTGTGTTATTTTACCGTTGTAGCCGTTACTAACGGCTATAACGGCCCATAATGTTTTTTTTTTTTCTTTTTTTATGGAATATCTCAGAAAGTATTTGGCCGATCTTTCTGAAAAAATTGTAGGTATGTTCATTGTGGGTCACGGTTGATGCCCGATGTTTACCAGAATAGCCGTTACTAACGGCTATAGCGGCCCAAAATGGGTTTTCCCTCTTTATGGAATGTGTTATGCGTAATTAAGATAAACTGGGAGTACGTTTACATGCTTTGCATCGTGCTGTTTTTTTTGTTTGTTTTTTTTTTTTAGGAATACAAAAAAGACAGCTATGGCAAGACACAGTCTGCTACTAATTTGGGGAGGGGGGGGTCATGTTTACCGTTTCTAGAGAGAGAGAGAGAGAGAGAGAGAGAGAGAGAGAGAGAGAGAGAGAGAGAGAGAGAGAGAGAGAGAGAGAATTTGGTCTATGGCCAAATGGGATGCGGTGTAGGCAGACAATGTCCAGAAACCTTTTACCCCCCCCCCCCCCCCTCTCCTCCCCTCTCCCCCTTCACCTCTCCTTTCGTCTATGCCTGATCTAGACTTTTGACTCGACAAATTCACATCTGCACTCTCATCAGTGACGCATTAAAGAAAAGAAAGGGAAGAAAGGAAGGGGTAAAAAATTCTAGTGGTCTTTTAAAAATTTTTTATTATTATTATTATTTTTTTTTTAGCTTTAAACGACAAAGTCTGCAAATCCGAGGTTTATGTTACCATCTCAGAAAGAGAGAGAGAGAGAGAGAGAGAGAGAGAGAGAGAGAGAGAGAGAGAGAGAGACAGACAGAGACAGACAGACAGACAGAGACAGACAGACAGACAGAGAGAGAGAGAGAGAGAGAGAGAGAGAGAGAGAGAGAGAGAGAGAGAGAGAGATGTCTATAGGCGGACAAAGGTTTCACTTTTAACCGAAAACTTCTATTTGAAAGAAAATGTTAGCATTCACCCCAGTTTTATTTAATTTTCTTCTTTTCTTTTTTTTTTCTTTCTTTCTTCTTTTAGACCTTGAGTTCTTGGAAAGAAAAGAAGACGATAAGAAGAATGGATTGAAAAAAAAGCAAGAAAAACGGTAGAAGAAGAAGAAGAAGAAGAAGAGAAGAAGAAGAAGAAGAAGAAGAAGAAGAAGAAAGCAAGAATGCGCCAAAGAGAAAAAAGGTGACTTAATCATTCTGTAAGTTTTGCCTACCTTTTGATCCCTGGCTGGATTTAGCTAACTGCCGTGACGATTCCCTTAATTATCAGTGACAATCATTCCTCTCGTCTGCCGTCTGTCTGTCTGCGCTGGACTCCCTTGCGGACGAGCGTGTCGTTAGTTCTCAATCAGTATCCCCGCCGTCGACGAGTATACATCTGTGCTTCTGTTCAATTTTTTTTGTGTGTGCGATAACCGTCAACTGATTGGTTAATTAACTATCTCGTTATCATCTGGTAATGCGTAATATGCACAACGCTGAGGCCGTCCATCGTCCGTTGGCCAATTGGATCCAAGCATAAACCTTCGGCTGTTTACTGCCTGTGAGAGCGCATGGTGGAGTGTAATGTTAGTTACTTCCCCTGCCCTGCACTCTTCTGTGGGATGATTATCCCCGTCTGCTACGTATCATCCGAGATGGCTGAGGATGTTCAACTGGACTGTAACTCAAAGTAATTGTCGGTGTAATCCAGTGGCAAATATTGAGGGATAGTTGAGATCACGACTTCAATCCCGTTCATGTTGTTTCGTAGCCTAGTGGACCGCGGGCGTGGGGGTAGGGGGATGTGAATCGCGTAGGCAGTGACTACCAATGAGAAGGCGCTATACTTTTTAATTGAAAAAGGGTGTGGAGGAGATGGGTGTGATGGCGATGCAAAGAGGTTCATTTGTTGTTTGTTTAAATGATTACTGTTCTGTAGCCCTTACAAACAAAACTCAACTTTGTGTTGGTGACTGGGTCTTAGTTGAGTATAAAAAAAATATGGATGAGACTCGTTGTTCTCTCTCTCTCTCTCTCTCTCTCTCTCTCTCTCTCTCTCTCTCTCTCTCTCTCTCTCTCTCTCTCTCTCTCTCTCTCTCTCTCAAAATTTGTGTCGCGCGACAACGCGCGATTCGTCTCAGTTTATGACCTTCACGACGGGCACTTTCCAATCACACGAATATACCTGCCGACTTAAAAAAGAAAAATGGCAGTCGTTTTCTACCTGCAGGGGTCATGTTCGGTTTTCAGGGGAAGTTCTTTTTTAATTCTCTCTGTCCGAAACGTGCTGTGTGTCTGTTCTTCTGTTTGAGAAGACTCAGTTGGAAGGGCCAGAGCGTTGTTTGCGGAGCTGAAGGTCGGTAAGTTCGAATCTCTCATAGGGTCGGATTTTCTTCGGTTTGAAAAAACCCTCTCTGTCCACCCAGCAGTACAGCATAGCCGATTCGGTTAAGGCGGAGGAAGAAGAACGATAGGCTCCGCCTTCTATCGTGCCATGCCCTTGACATGTTGACAGTTCACTGTCTGTACGCCTGATAAGCTATGTGGATTGACACCCCCCCCCCCCCCCCCCCCCTCCCTCCCGCACACACACACACACACACACACACACACATTTTTGTTTTCTTAAATCAAAGAGTAAACACATTTGTACATTAAATTTAAATGTTTCCGTCAGAGGGCTAGTTTTACTGGGGGGGGGGGGGGGGGAAAAAATACCACCAATAGCAACAGCAACAAACCTGATCTCTACTCAGTAAACATTTAGCGTAGCTGAAGTTTGGGGAAAAAAAAAACAAAAAACAACATGAAAATGATTTCTCTCCACATTGTGGGGCGCGTATTAAGAACAATAGAAGGGAGGTCACGCAGGTTTCACTGCGCAGCGAGTACGTACAGAACAGCCTTGCGTTGGCATGTTGAAAGGGGAGGTGACTGACACATACTGCAATGTAACCCTGTTCTGTCTTTCTTTCTTTCTGTGTACGCAGGCTGATTCTCCTGCGGACACTGCTTGTATGGACAGGCAGTGAAATTTTGTGTGTATGGCCGTTTTTTATCCCGCCATTAAGGCAGCCATACTCCATCTTTGGGGAGTAATCCTGTTCAATTTGGCTGTTTATAGTAACGACTGTCACCTCGTCGATGCTGACTTTGAAGTATTTAGAATAAGATTATTTACAGGAAAGCTCATTAAAACAGATTTTCTGAAATCACGCCAGAATTTCATTAAAATCGGACGTCGCTGGAGCGCTGCACGAGTCTTTTCTATGGGCTTCGTCGACTATGGCCGAGAGGGCGAATTTTCACCCCAACCCTGAGAGGGGTGCCCACCGTGCCGACCCAGAAACATGGTTTCCCAGCCCACGGTTACCACAGTCAGCCAGCGCTCCACCGCCGACTGCCCCACATCTCCCAGGAACCGTCCCCCAGGCGACACAGGCCAGATCCGCAGTTCAACCCTTCTGGCTGGGAGGTTGACTGCACCACCTGACGCTGCTCTCTCACATCAGCGTTCCTCGAGAGAGATCTGCCATCTCTCCCTCGGCGCTCCTTGGTCTGCCACCTCACAAAGAGCGTGTGCTGACGATGAGTCCGTCAGAGTGGGAACAGGACATTTTAAACCGGCCGATCAGAACGCAGCTTCGTAAAGATGCGGGATGACCATTGGATGTCCGCCAGCACAATCATGACAAAATGAGCGCAGATCTACAGATTGCCTACATCGATGATTTGCTCAACGATTTGCTTGCTCCATTCAACATGTTCATGTCTCAGCGATTATGTTTTTGTGTATTTATCTGAGTTTGGATTCGTTTTTCAGCCGCGCTGTCTCAGTCCTCTGGACGTAATTTCACCATCAAATCACTCCAAACATGACACATTCATAAAGGACACCAACTATTTCAAACTTCCACCAAAAGGCCTTCTCTTGAAACAAAGTTTTTTCATCTCCTCTTTTGATTTGCAAAATTCTGAATCGTCTTCTCGTTAAGGCGATCGATGCACTCTTTACCGCGGACTTGATGACCAGCAATGCGTCTCCCCGTTGCCTGTCCAAACACCGAGTCCCTATGGACACAAAAGGCCTGTTGAAAATATGCTCCATTCAGTTAGCTATCCGCCATCACTACGCCCCCTACGCGAACGTGCACCTGTAGTACACTTACAACAGTATACCACGACACTTGTTAATGTCAGCAGAACTGCTTCTTCCTCCTCCTCCTCCTCTTCTTCTGTCCAGAATTCTGAGGTTTACAGTACACAACAAACAAGTAGGGTAACCCTTGCTCCGATGATGAAATAATTAATGCAATTTTCCATCACGGGAGCAAGAGTTACCCTACTTGTTTGCTATTTACTGTTTACTGTTCCTTGCCTCACTGAAGATTTCCTGAGGCTTACAGTAATGAGAACTGGTGGTTTCTTTGCTCGTTTCTTTGTTTTTGTATTTTAGAAACCACAACATGACATTGTTGTTGCTGCTCTTCTTCTTCTTCTACTTCTACCCATACCCAGGATCCCGAACCTGACGGTGAGAGAGAGAGAGAGAGAGAGAGAGAGAGAGAGAGAGAGAGAGAGAGAGAGAGAGAGGAGAGAGAGAGAGAGAGATTTTTTTTTAATCTCAGAAACCGTTGTTTATGCCATTTCATGAGGTAGCTTTGCACTTTGTTTGTTTGTTACTTTGCGTGTGAGCGCATGCATACCTGCTTGTGTGTGGGGAGTATATATATATATAGTATATGCGTGTGATATATAGCATATTATATATGCCTATATTGTATATACATGTGTGTGTGTGTGTGGGTATATGTGTGTGTATATATATATATATATATATAGTGTGTGTGTGTGTGCGTGTGCGTGCGTGCGTGCGTGCGTGCGTGCACGTGTGCGCGCCCATCGTGTATGTGTGTGTGGTGTGTGTGTGTGTGTGTGTGTGTGTGTGGGTGTGTGTGTGTGTGTGTGTTGTGTGTTCGATTTCATGACTCTGGCACACAATGACCTGTAATCCTACGAGGGCTGGTATGGGTTTCTGGAAGGGAGAAAATGTTTTTAAATGCTTTGAAACTTCAGTTTAGGGGGCATTTTAGAGACAAACGCATTTTTAAACGACATTTTGTGTTTGTTTTACTCATTGACAACAATTGGCAATACAGAACCACTCAAAAACATACCTCATGTACTTTAAAGTAACACTGACGCGTAAGCAACTTCACAATCCCAGCTGCCGCCATTCACTGACTCGAAAGACACGATACATCCGAATATTCTTTCCTTCATCAATGGCGAAAGGAGAAGAGAACTCCGCAGCTCGCACGTTACAAAACAAAATTCAAAATGAAGGTTTTCATAAGGTTTTATACGGTTAGGGTCAGGTTAGGGGTAAGTTCACGGCCATGCATTCTGGAGTAGGAAACCTGGTGTTCTTCTGACGGAATCTCTTATGCGTATTAACACGCCGCTTGATATGTATATGTCGCCTTCTTAATTGCCGTTTGTGACGTCAATGCAAGCATCGCAAATTAATCACCGTACCTGCTCGGTCTCTGTGTGTGGGGTCCTCTCTGCCCCGGGTCCAGAAATGTGAGAAAATACAAATGAACACAGAAAGCACACGAGGAATGCTTGCTACCAGAAAGATAGTGCATCGTTGACTGTCTGAGTGATCATAAGTTAAATGAAATAGGCAAAACGCTGAAGTCATTGAGGTATGCTGTTTCATTAAATTTTTGAAAGAGCGGTATCGGATGGTCGTGTGACTTTTGGATGGTGGTTTTGGGAGCCCGAGGGACACATGCAGAAGACTGGACAGTGATCACTAATACCAGAATGTACCACTGAAATAGGTAATATTGCAGATTTGTTGTTTGTGTATATATGATCAATAAGAGTCGCAGTTGTTATAGTTCTTCTCGTTGGGGATTTTACTGGCTGATGGAGTGCATTAAGTCACAGTGTACTTGTCCAAACAAGTTGCTGTTTAAACATATCAGTATTAAAGTTTCCTAATGAATGTTTGTGAAAGATCCGATCCGTCATTTGTACAAAAATTGTCACACCATTGTATGTGGAATAAGGATTTCTTTGTAAGTTTCTGATTATTGATGGCGGTGATTTGGATTAAAACAAAATTCTCTAGGAATCGTCCCCGGCGACACAGGCTATAGGCCCGTCGTCACCCACACGGCTGGAAGGTTCGCTGCGCTATCCGAACTGACCTGGCACATCAGTGCCCCTCAAAGGAGAGCTGCCACCCCCCCCCCCCCCCCCACCCCCCTCCTTTGGTGTTCGTGCTATGCCACGTCGCAGGGAACGAGCGCACGCCCAAATCACGATCCTCACATTGATTGCGCTACAGGCGCGCCACCTCACATCCATGTTGTAGCATCATCTCCCTCTGATGACAGTTCAGCTAACCGACGGGATGACATTGCTTAGGGATCGTGCTACCAGCGACATCTGTCCATGGAAATGGCTGTATCACGTTGCTGACCGCGAATTCCGAGACAGACTACCTACCTTGCAGATTTATAAACATTGTCTACTTTGACAATAAAAATTATACAAACTATAAGCACTCAACCAGACAAAAGATAACTAAATGAATGAATAAACAAAATATAAATTACAAAAAAAAAGGTTCGTTGTTTGATGAAACTTGAATGTTTGATAGATGTCTACGACTTGCCATCGCTCTGCGTGTTGGGGGGGCAAGCACGTATGTCAGATATTTTCGTGATGGCGTACGATTCGCGTCGAGAAGTTAACAAGGTGGGCCCCCACCGTCAGTCGACATAAATCACAGGAGTGCATTCATCCACTCACATAAGTCACATGAGTAGGAGTTCCTCTCTCCTCTTCTCTCTCTCTCTCTCTCTCTCTCGTGTGGTGCGCGCGCGCCTGCGCTGTTACTGAGTGTGTAAAACATATACACGTCTAACAGAGAGTACGAATAAAAGTCTCCTCCCCACGACTCAGCACACGACACGAAACCGCCTGCTCCACACCTACAGGGGCCTGTGGCTTAAAAACAAAATCCTTACTCAGCAGTCTTTAAAGTACCCAGTTCAGGCACACAAGCTTCTTTGTAGTCTGATTCTTCAGCATCTTCTCAATGCCCCAAATAACCCTTGCTTCCAAAAAGTATCTTCGCGGAACAAAGAACTATACTGTTCCTGAAACAATGATTACATCAAAATATCTATATGAACTGGTGTGTAAATATTCTAATATTTCATACGTGTGTGTGTGTGTGTGTGTGTGTGTGTGTGTGTGTGTGTGTGTGTGTGTGTGTACCTACCTCTCTATTTATTCCTACACACACACACACACACACACACACAACACACACACACACACACACACACACACTGACTGACTGAAACATTACTGTCAGATTAAAACATAGTGTTGTACTGGACAACACACACACACGCACACACATACACACACACGAATGCACACACACACGCGCGCGCGCGCGCGCACATACACACACATACGCGCGCGCGCTCGCGCGCGCGCACGCACGCACGCACGCACGCACACGAATGCACACACGCACACATACACACACAGAACCGAGCGTGCACATGCATGCACGCGTGCATGAAAACACATGCATGCACGCAACACACACACACACACACACACACATACGCGTGCACGCTTAAGCACGAACGCGCTTGCGCGCACGCGCGCGCGCGCGCACACACACACACACACACTGTGTTTTTGAGGAGATGAATAAGTAAGATAATGACGCACAAGATAAGAATGGACGCATCACACAGGGATCTCACTTTCTTCTTTAAGTTTAGTCTGTTTTCGATCACATTGACTTAACGCACTTGTATAGAACAACATTTCTACGATCGATTGAGATGTTCTTGCTTAGTTCCAAATCTCTCTCTCTCTCTCTTCTCTCTCTCTTATAGGACGTGACATGTGTATCATCGTGTGAGGCCGCAATTTTGGTCTCTGGTAATTAAACCCCGATTGCAAGCACAATATTGCGATGTACATTTCGAGAAGTGGGCAAGAGAGTTTGCAAGAGACAATGCCTTCATCTGCAACACATTTCAGGGCTTGTACGGACGCTTTTACACAGTGTACCTGGCCTTCATGTTGAAGCGGGCGAGGGGAGAAGAAGAACAGCTACATCGCCATGCTGAAACTGCGACGGAGAGAGCGGACGGTTTGTAGTACCAGGATTGCTCCTCTCGTATTTGTTCTTGGGGAGTCTTCTACTCCGCTGTGGGCGACGTCGAGGCCCTAACTCCTCGCAAAGCAAGGACAGCTCGAGACAGACACGATTGAAAAATCGGGCAGTTCCAGACAGCAGTATGGAGCGAGCGGACGTCACTTCACGAAGAGTCTCCAGGTGAACCGGTGAATGAGCCCACTTTGTCTGACGTGATGGGGCACGATCCAGGACTTGAGCTTTCGAAGATGGGCACCCGCTTTGGTGAGAAGAAGGAAGACCTCCACGTCCTACAGGAGGAAAAACGGGGCCATGCAAGAAGAGCTGAAGGCAATGAGAGGTGAGGTCACAAGGGGTCTACGACAGCAAAACGACGAGTTGCAGAGGACGAACGAGGACCTGACGAGAAAGCTGGGACGTCTGGAGAGGAAAAAACGGGTGACCTTGAGGGACGGTCCAAGCGCAAAAACCTGATCTTCTACGGCTGCCACGGAAGAACAACGAGACTCCGGCGGACTGTGAAGAAGTATGGTGAAGGACCTAATCACAGATAAGTTAGAAGTGCTTGCAGTTGATAGGGTCATCGACTTTCAGCTCCAAGTTCAGATAGGGTTAATAACCAATCAGCCGGGGAGGACTGCTCTGCTCAAGCTTTTCGTTGGCGAGGAGGTTAGGAGTTACGAGTTTAATCCACATCTGAACACCGCTAGGGGGGAGGGCAAGAGAGCCTCAATGTTGTTTAACCATTCCTCATTGACGGGAAAGAAATTTCACGATGGACCATGCTGACCAGACTAGTTGAAATTACATAGGGAGGTGGCCGGCCCACAGTTTGTCTAGATGATTTCATTTTTACCGTACCAGTGAAACAGAACAAACATTCGGGACGACACCGGTTTGTTTGTCACAGTGCGGCGAAGTTGAACACGCTGTCAGCACGTGCTGTTCATGAGACAGCCTTCACAACGTTGTGCACTCAAACTTTAGTTCAGCCGTGCCCAGGTTGAAAAATGTGAATGTTGGTACAAATGAAGGCGGTGTCACAAAATACGGCTAACCCGTCAAACGACGTTTTCCGAAGATGTGTTTGTACCATGTTAATTTGATCCCAGGTGATAGTAATGGGTCCAGGTTCTGTTTCGGTAAATAACACAAACAACAGTTCTCCCCCCGTTTTTCACCGGAATACGCCCAAACGTTATTTCACCATAATTGCATGATAACAGATGTTGTTTTCGGTGTTAAGTTCTTTTGATTTTAAATGCCTGGCCTGAAACCGTTTATTGGAAGATTGCTCAGTCGTTCTGTGTTTGCTGGCTTTGAAANCCAGACCTGCAATACTAATAGTAATACTGCAGCATCTGATGACTCTAACAATTACAGCATTGATATTTGACATTCTGTTCACTGTTCACTATTCTTTCTGTGGTTTCTCTCTGTACTGTTTTCTGTTGACTATAATTTGCGCTGGCAATCTAGACACTCACTACAGACAAAATAAAGATGAGTGTGGATGAATCGCAGTAAAAACAAAAGTCAAATAGTTGATCAATTACTTTGTATTCATAGTAACACTACTGTCAGTATTGTGAAATGGTATGCATGTGGCCAAGATTACAAAAAACAAAAACAGTGGATTAAGAAATGTGCCTTTGCAATCTAAAATGCTCTGCACTTCCCTTAAATTAAAAAGAAAAAAGGAATGGCTATTTGGGAAAAACTGATAATAATGCACAGTAAACTTGAGTTCTGTATTTTACTTTTTAGCAACAAAAATTACACTATCATATATGCCCAAACCATGAACTGAAGCTCACACTCAGTACTGTGAGTCAGAAACAAACATAAAATTAGAATTACACTCTGTTCATAGATTGTACTTCACAAACCACTGTATTAACAAATATAATGAAGATTTGATAAAGTCAAGGGGCGCTACTCACCACTGAACGCATGGCGAGTAGGCATGCCTGGCATGCTCATTCTGGAAGGCCCTCCTACTCCAAGCTGAGCTTCAGGACCATACCCTGACCGGGAGCTTGGTTGAGGCTGCAAAAGAATTGCAAGGAACATCTCAATTTGGAACTTATAATTTCAGGGGCTAACCACAGCACTTCACTAGTGCTCTGATAGTTTGATCAGAATTCTTAAGTAGTTTCAGCACCTTTAGTATCTTATACTTGTTAAATGGTCAATTCTGTGATGATGGATCAGAATTTAGGGCTGGCTACAGCACCTTAGATTCCCTTCTTATATCACTAATTTTCTGATGGTAGATCAAAATTCATGATTAGCCACTAACTACAGTGGCGAAGTGGTTAGCATCGTGGACTCCCAGCTGGGAAGTCATGAGTTTGATTCCCATCGGAGCTATTTATTTGTTTGGATGTAATTTTTTGCCACAACTGGCTTCTATCCAGACTTGATTTTACTGTGGGGCTCAACTGGGAAGACTGGGACCACAGTCTAGTTTCATCCACTTACTCAGTTATTTATGTCTATGAAAATGTTGCTCAAATTTTTTACCAACACTGCAGGTATCTGTATTTCTCAGGCCTGCTTGATGCCAGGATATATCATCAAAGAGAGCATAGAACTAGAAGACAGCCTTGTCATGCAGTCTCAGACCAGATATAACATCATTTTTATCACTCTCATGCCCTGTTCTCATGGTGATCTCAGTTTTGATCTCATCTCAAGTCTATGGCCTTGGTTGGATCCTGTTGGGGTCACCAGTATCACTCAGCAAACTGAAGCATGAATAATTTGGTATTCAAAATGACATCAAAAATTATTGTACTATTTGCAGTCCTACAAAAAAAAAAAAAAAAAAAAAAGAACAGTTGCACAGTGCACTTCATCAGCCAACATTTTGATTAGTGGCATCAGTTTTAAGATTATGAATGTCCTCACTCATTTAAAGTTCATTCTTCAGAAGGGGGTTCTAGGACATATTTAACATGAAATGAGCGACTTACCAGTTTGAAGATGCACTAAATCTAGAGCTGCTAAATAATGAGTATCCTAGACCATCTGTCATCAGAATCATATCATTTTGAAGGTCATAGATCTGCAAGTTAGTTTCAAAGTGACGTGAATGCAGCCAAATATTGAAACATGCTGAAAAGAAAAATTACTGTGCTGCCAAGCAAAAGAAATTTTAAAAATAAATTACAAGGCATAGCATAAA
The DNA here is from genome assembly GCA_016801955.1 of Conus betulinus. Taxonomy (NCBI): domain Eukaryota; kingdom Metazoa; phylum Mollusca; class Gastropoda; order Neogastropoda; family Conidae; genus Conus; species Conus betulinus. Next base: position 83,221 of record JADBJO010009636.1, read on the forward strand.
GTCATGACTTGGTTGGTAGGCTTGCTATTAAACACAAGCTCTTCTTTGCTTTCTGGCTGACAACATCACAAGGTCCTTCATGGTCTCATAATTCATTTGTTTTCTTCAGCTGGTGGCATAGAATTTTTCTTTTTAAGTTTTGATCATCTTCTGTGTTGGTCTCTTGAGTAAAAGTATGGCAGCTTGAGTGACCTGGTGTACACATCTCTGTGCTTGGCCAGGTTGTGGCTTAACATGAATAATTATGTAAAATTTAGAAAGAGAGGGGGTCAGTTACTGCCAAGGAGTGTGACATAGACAAAGTACAGGACAAGGCACAATGCATTTCAAACTCTTGGGTCTTCTTCAGGTGAAAACAAATGACATTTAGGTCAGTGAAGACGAGAACAAGAAACCACTTATAATATAAACAAATTAAATAAAACAAAATATAACAAAATAATAAAAAATAAACCAGAATAAATAAATGAAATAAAATAAAATAAATTCTAAAAAGATATCATAATAATTTTAAACTACATAAATAATAAAAAATAAAATGAAATACGGGTGGCTGCAGCTTCTGTATGAGGTGGGTAGTGGGGGGTATGGTGGTGGTGGTGGTGTGTGTGTATCATGTGTGTATGTGTTGGTGGATGATATTGCCAACTGGTGTTGAAGTGGTGAGTATACATATTTGTGTTAGTACTGTTACTGTTGGATGTTCATGCCTTGGGGCTGTAGTGCACCAAGAGTCCCATCTCATTGCCAAACTTAATAGCTACAGCCCCAAGACATCAACATTCAACAGTAACAGTACTAACACAGATATAAATCATTATATACCCACCACTTCAACACCAGGTGGCAATATCTTCCACCAACACACACACACATGTATACATGTACGCACACACCACCACCATACCCCCTACTACCCACTTCATAAGAAGATGCAGTGCACCTCTATTTATTTTATGCTATAATTTCTATTTATTCATTTAAATGTATTTTTCATTTAAGTTATTATCATTTTTTTTCCTTTATTGTATCTTTTAAAAATTTATTCATTTTATTTAATTTTATTTATTTATTTCATTTTATTTCAATTCATTTTCTTTTCTTTTATTTATTTATTTAGATTAATAGAAGTGGTTTCTTCTTCTTCGTCTTCTGTGTCCTAAATCAAAGTTTTTATCAATTTATGTTATTTGATTTTGCCTGAAGAAGACCAAGAGGTTGAAATGCACTGTGTCTTGTCTTGTACTTTGTGTGTCTATGTCCTTGGTGGTAACTAACCCCCTCTCTTTCTAAATAAGTAAATTTTGCTTCATTTTCCACCCTCAGTCACTCTGTTTTGAAACATGAATAATATATATAACCTAAGGTCATGACTTCAATTTCTGGTAAGCTTGTTGTACATTCTGGCATACAACATTAAGGGTCCTCCAGTGGTAACTGAACGTCCTGGTAGTCCAAGCAAAGCTTCATCTTCATCAACAACTCCCAGAAAAAAACATGGTGGAGGTAAACATGGGCTGGCAAATCTGTTTCCTTGGCTTGAATATATTGTAACTTGTGTAAGCCACAACAAAAACTTGAAGAACAAGTTGAACAAAACTTTGTCATTTGATTGGGCAACTTTAAAGTATCCTCCACCCTGGGCAGGCATCCATGAGCAAATATCAACTGTACATAGTATAGTACTTTAATTAATACTCTGCAGAGAGTGTGGAGCACCCTGACTGTGGCTCCGAGACATCGAGAGACTTAACCATTGTCTTACAAATCATCAGACTTCGCACTGACTACGAGCACCAAAGAAAAGAAGAAGAAAACGATGAGACTTGTTTCCCACAGTAAAAGTACTGAAATCAGAAACTTAAAAATTGAAAACCGTCAGACTGACTGTGTGAGTGCGACGCGACTCAGACAGTCATAGTATGAGCGCTCGGTTACATTACTTACTGTTCCATATCCAGTTTGTGAATAGGGTGGTCGACCTGGTAGACCAGACGATCCGTATCTTTGAGGTGGTCCCTGCATCGATATATAATACGATCTTCTGATAAAACACACACAAACACTTAATGTTATCTGATCTAAGTGATCGACACAGACTTCCAATTTTTTTTTTTCCTTTGCCGGCAGATTCTACAGGAAGCGGAAATGATCTTCAAAAAGAAGATTAAAATCAGCGTGGTTGACTGTAGTCATCAGCTGCAAAATCAGTAAAAGCATTTCGTTTCTTCCTCCAGAACGATTTTAACTGAATCTGGACCATTTTTCAGATAAGATTTACAGTCGAAACTTGCTGTGAAACCCGAGAAACCTAGCCATCTGCACTGCATATACACGAAGAGAAATGAACAAAGCAAAGGGATGGTGCTCGATTGAAAGAGAGGCAATCAGCACTTCGTGTAAGTCAATCAGTATCCGATAAACGTTTACCGAATTATGTTACCATTAGCATTTCAGTTCATTTCGGTTCATGTTGTTTGTAGCCCGGACGACCGCAAAAAAAAAAAAGACATTTAAACTTTGTTCACCCAGTCTGTAAAGTAACTGCAACTCCCCTCATTGCACCACCCTACTCCCGTCGACTTTCCTGTGTTTGTCTGCCTCTTCCACAACAGAGCAGCAGCAACAGCTGCAGCAGCGGTGGCAGTATGCTGCCCTGTAAAAGCCATCACTAATACAACAATGCAAATTGTATGGACTTTGATCCCGTATCCACAAACACCCCTCTGTCTCCACCTACTACCACTCCCACCCCCATCCTTTCTGCAACCCACCATTACCATCCACACCTGCGTATTGCCATATACTGTAATGTTTTATTGAAATAAATGGAACCTTCATTCTACTACAGATTACAGCAGTGATACATGTGTGTGTTTGTGTGTGTGTGTGTGTTGTGTGTGTGTGTGTGTGTGTGTGTGTGTGTGTGTGACCCTCTCACAGAGAGAGAGGGGGGGGGGGGGGAGAGAGAGAGAGAGAGAGAGAGAGAGAGAGAGAGAGAGAGAGATCATCATACATAATACTATGTACCAACAAACTAGACGCTCTTTAGACCATTACGCAATAGGCCATCAGCGGAACCAGAGAAGGTGGAATAAATCGGAATCCATTTGACGACCACATGAGACTGCACGTGAAGGCAATTTATGCGCAGTACTACTATACTGCTGTCATGCAGTGGGGGTCGTCACGCAGTTGGAATGGAACACATTAGACGACATTGCGGAAGCCATTTTGGCTTTATAAGTATAAGGGTCTTTTTGATAATGAATCCAAAAAGCAGCATTTAAGACCCCCTGATTAGTTTTAATGAATGAAATTTCTTCTTTTCTTTCCTTTACTTTCAGTTTCTTTTCTTTCTTTCTTTCTTTTTTTCTTTCTTTCTTTCTTTCTTTCTTTCTTCACTTTTCTTTCTTTCTGACCTACTCATTTGTGAGTGAACCAGTTTTCTTAGGAAGAAGAAGAGAGTCTCTCTTTCTCTCTTTCTTTTTTCCTTTTACAGGACGCGGAAAGGTTCATGGATTATTTATTGTTCCTGACCAAAGCCTGCATTTAAACCCTACTCAAAACAGTTGTTGCAATAAATGTAATTGTTGTGTTTGGAAAGATAAAGCGTCGATAACTGTTACAATGTTAGAAAAAGAATTGTTGCATAAACCATCCATCGATGGTCATCATCGGAAGAAGACCTTTTGTGGAAGCAATAGTAGAATAAAGTGGCTAAATAGACTTCGTTAAATTTGAAAAAAGAAGCTGATCTTATAACTTTTGCAGTGTTCATAGTTAAGCTGCTTTTTGTTGTAGACTGTCACCGTAATCATTCAACACGACTCTTGTGCAGCTTGATGATTGCATGCACAGCAACAACACTGATATAGTCTTCAGCGGATATAATCTCACGCGCTAATCACGTGACACAAAGCTTGCAATGCAAAATGGCTGGCTCGGTGTGGGATTCAGCTAGCCGACTTGTCTGGAGCGAAGCAGTTTGGTTACCCGAACATTTATCATGGGATTCTATGAAAAACAGAGATCCAAAGATATATAAGCCACAGCTGTCGGATTTGATGACCCCACTTTACATGTGCGCAGCGGTGTGCATCATCAGGATTTTGTTCGAAAGGTAGGCCAGACTAATACCTAGATCGAGGCAGTCGGAGAAAGGTAAACATTGCATGCAGATCGCGTCTGTCTTGACAACGGACCTGTATAAACCTGACCTGTGACACTTCCAGTGAACCGTATCAGTAGATTTGAGCATGCTTTCATAGGGACTGCCTCATGTCAGAATCTTGCGGTCTATGCACATCCTTTAACCCTTACGGTGCTCTGTATAACAATTTATGCTTTAAAGAAATGTAGTTAAAATCTAGGACGGGAACTCGTGACACACCACACTTGAGAATTTGGCTTCTGCATACATATTATTTGCACTAGATATGCAAACCTATACATTTTTAGAAACTAGAGATGTTGTAGATTCTAGTGAAATAACTGAAAATACTGTGGGTTGTACCTACTTGGAGACTGACCTCAAAATATAAGCAGGCAAAATTTCTGAAAAAGTTATTTGAAAAGTAAGTCAAATGTTAGGAGAGACACAGTTTTTCTTCTGTACTACCTAAACACTTCAGACTTGAGATAAAATGAAGACAAATATGTGCTGGAAACATGGGAAAGCTGATAATTCTCTTGACTTGAGCTATGTATAATGAATTGTGCCTCAAATGATGTACCTATAATTCAGCATCCGGACAATCGAATTTCACTATATAAGGAAATGGGGTTTGTGCAGGCTTGTCTTGAAGCTAGATAGGTAAAACTATATGTTTTTGTAAACTAGAGATAATGAGGAATCTGAAAAAAATAATTACAAGACAGTACCCTGATGGCAGCTGAAGATATTCTTCACAGTGTAATCCAGAACATTGGTGAAAAGGTAATCCAAAACATCAGCCACATTGTTTGAAACACCACAGTTTTCCTGCTTGAATGTCAAAACACTTGAAACTTGGGAGAAAACAAGAAGATATGTCCTTGGAAGACACAGAACAAAGTTAGGGCCTTGGTCTTCTGTGTGGAAGGTTGAAAAGCACTTGGAGCAGAGAGTCCCACGTCACATCCAGAACATTCCCAGCCAGAGCGCACATGAGTAGGATGGCCAACAGTACAGTTCCTCTTTCTTCAACTCCTTCACTCTCAGCATCTCTCTCCTCTGCGTAGTGCTTCCAGATTCTGGATCACACAAGAAAACATATATCCTAAGTCTTCTGTTCATTTCATTGTTTCATAATGGTGCAAGAGATGTTACAGAGAGCTTGACTCAGTTTCCACTAACTAGTCTGATTTTCAGAAAGAAAAAAAAATGACCAGCATTACTTATTCATTTCTATGAAAATGAAGTCATGCTTAAAATCATAAATAAGAATAAAATCTGAATCACTAGCTTATAGGAGGGGGCAGGGCTACAGCTTTCATTGGAGGCACGCCCACTCGTGACACGCCCACACTGTTTCCAAACTAAGAAAAAAACAAACAAACAAAAGTTATAAATTGTTCTCTTCAAATCACCACTTTTATTGATCTCTAAAGTGCTTTCAAAACACCTACAATCACCCCTGGAGAAACGATCTTCTAGTTTGATCAGGCCAAGCCTATCACTCCTGTAAGTAACTATGTACCCTGCCCCCCTTCCGTCCCCCCTTCCTTCATGTGGCGGACCAACAAATGTAAAATAACCAATGACGGCACGCAGCATGTGTTCCATCACTCGACAAACAAAATAATCAAAGTTTATCCACTCACCTGCTTCGCTTTCGTTACTACAGCCTTCGGCAACTGATTGTTCACTCGTGCCACTTCCACGCAACTCCTGCTCGACTCGGTCGCTGATTTTACTCATTATTTCAGTCAAAACCGACGAAAAACTTCGAGATAACTGACTGACAAGGCTTGCCGGTGCACAATGGATACCAGCGAGTCACGTGAACTGATCAACCCAGATGTTTAGCAGTGGTGGTATAACGGTTCTCGTCTGAGCCACGGTCGTGGCCCCAACGCAGTCGAGCGGGTAAAGCCACGTCTCTGGTGGCATAATGCAAGTTATTCAACTTTAGTGAATGATTTGACACGCTCTTTATTTTTGACAATCATTTTGCTATATACTTTATTAGTTTAAAATTATTTTAGACTGTGATTTCTTTTACCTTTTCTAGAAATAATCTGATAGTATATACTCCATCAGATCAGGGGACCATGCCATATATTGAAATTAGTCCTAAAAATTTGGAGGGTGATACTGATACTGTGATAGCACTGGTGCCATGGTTTTGGTTTTGAACTGAATTTGATCTGTAATTGTTCCTGATATTTCTGCAGAATTAATAAATTAGAATTTTTGACATACATGTTCAAAAAATAAGTTTTTTAGTTGAGCCACATAATCTTTCACCTCATCTGTTCATTGTACTTCACCATCATTAATTTTAGTAATCCTGTACTGTATGTAACTTATAAGTGTTTTAGCTTATAACTGCATAACCTCAAACTGATCTGAGTGGGCTGGACCAGATCCATGTGATTACTCCTGGATGCCCTTATGCTGTATTTTTTTCTTTTTTTTTTTGTTTTGTTTTGTTTTTCTTTTTGTTTTCTTTGTTTTGTCTTGGGGCTGCTGTGACTGGAACCTGCAAAGTCTGCTGGATGGTTGAGCACCTCGAGGCCAAGTCACATAGAAATATCTTGAGACAGATGCCCTCTATGTAATACTAATAATCAGACATTTGTTACAAATTGGGAAGTTAAAGCATATTATGATGGCGAGTGTTATTAATTTCTTGTGAGCTCTTTTGTTGTAGCTTTTGTCCTGGGGCTGGCCCTCTTTTGACCAGAAATTGAGAGTTGTTGTTTCATGGCATTTTAGATGCACAAACTCCTGTCCCCAATCTTTAGTCCATGGAGAGGACTTTGGCTTCTTCAGATTCCCTCAAGCCGCTTGGTAGATTGTGAGTAGATAGCATTTTTCTCAATCCTGTAGATGATTTGAGATTTCTGCATTCTGCTGTCATGTTTGCATCAAATTCAGTCAGAAACACATGATTGTGCAGGGCCTCCCTGTACTTCCCTTCGGTTAGCATTGCTCAGGCCATCTTCCATTGTTTGTTTCCACTGGTAGAGTGAACATGCATGTTCCAAGACCACCAGGTTTGTACATATCTCATAAGCACAGGAAGTCAAAGAGACTAGAAGATGGACCAATCCAGCCATATCATCCTTTCTGACGAGACCTCATTCTCACCTTGTCTGTTAGATTGTCCATGTTGTAACTGAACTGCTTGCTGTATTCTTTTTGGATTCTCTTCCTTTTTAAATTTATGTACAGAATATGACTATTGTGAGTTACACTACATCTGTTAACATTCCTTATTGCCTTTGATCACCAGATTAAATAGTTCAGTTGTAGAGCACTGGACTTGTAATCTTAGTGGGTCATGGGGTTGTGGGTTCGAATTTCTGCTGGGCCGTTTTGGTACAGGGGGATTTTTCCCTCAGAGTTAACATTGGGTTCGGACTCCATTTTCCAAGTAGTCCTTCGAATGAGACTATAATTTTAGAACTGAGATTCTAGTTCTATACATAGTATACATGTGCGAACGCATACATAACATCTTGCACACATGTAAAATCCGATCACCAACTTTCAGAAGAAAAGGCCAGTGCAGCCCGTTGGTATGGATGACACATTATACATAGCGTGCACTCTGCTTGAAAAATTGAAAGAATGAGAGAAGAGTTGTTAAATTGAATAATTCAACCATATTGACTGAATGACAAGGGAAATGACTGAATAAAGCGCTATCAGGCAGCTCTTCAGTCGGCTCTACCTCTGTTGGCAGCCCGTTATGTAAACGAGATTGCGGATTGTGAAGCGCTTAGAGCTTATCTCTGGCCGGGGATAGGCGTTATACTCTGAATCATTTCTGTTGACCTCACTCCTTGCCTGTAGTTTTGTTGGAGCCCTGTATTTCCTAACCTTCAGGCCTTTTATGTAAAGTCTACGGAATCTTGAATTAATTTCTGCCAGTCTTCAGCTTAGGCTGGTTTGATCTCTCAACCTTGTCTTCAGCATGGGTTTACGACAGGTTTGTAACCACCTTTTGTGGTCATTGTACACCTAAACAGTTGACTCAGGCTGTCTGCATCTTTGTTTGGCAACAGTGAAGCATAACATCAATGAGATCCCAGGTAAAGACATCATGCTTTATATCCTTGTGTGTTTTATTTTTTTTAAATTTTGTCCCTTGGTTGATTTTAATGTGCTAGTGCTAATATGATTTCAAGACTTCAGACTGGTTTATTATACATGGTACATGATTTTCCCCTTTTGGAATCTGCACATTTGAAATACAACGAAACTTGGCCGAGGAAGATAGGATAAGATAGGGCCTAATTAGCAGCATCACAGACACAGTTCCTTATTCCTCCCACCTTTAATCCGCAGCTGCACCTGCATCACAGAGGCCAGCTGAGCTTTGGGACGAGCATCAACTGCAGGCACCTGACTTTACATATTGTCCAGGGACACCTCATTGGTTTATTACCTGCCTGCTTTTTTTGGGTGCCATTTACTTTGCTTTGTTTCCTGTCTTTGTGATTTTCATGGAGTCGTCACCTTCAAGGCTGTTTGGTTCTTTCTGAAGTTTGCAGCATATATCAATACTTGTGTCCACAAAATGGTTGATGATGGCATAATTTCTTTTCTGCGTGAATTCGCGCGATAATTGATGATGGACTCTTCTCCTCCACTGGTAACATTACATCATGGTGTTTTGTCCTTTTCACTCCGTTCCAGATTCTTGAATTGCTGTGGGCGGGTGTGGGGGGGGGGGGTGGGGGGTGGGTGGTGGGGTTGTTTTGTGAATTCTGTTTTCCAGTTTCACTTTCCTGTCAGTTCGTATGCAAGAAAGGGAAGCCCGCATGTGGCTTTGTTCCTTCTTTTCCAATAACCAGCCTACTCCCGCCTGAGTAGCGTTTTTTCGCAGTATCGACGCCGATCCATCGTGGGGACTTTCCAAAACTCCACCAGATGGAAAGAAGAAAGAACGAGACATAAGAAAAAATTCAAAGTTTCCAGTCAATGGATTGTTCATGTTTTTGTACTTGTACTCAAGCCCTTGTTTTTGGGACATCTTTCTTGTTTCGATGTGGTGCTTTTTGCACCACAGATTGGCTGTTTTCTATGACGATGTAATGCCATTAGCATATGAAGTTTTCTTCCACGGTCTCTGTGCCTTTATTGTGTCATGGTGCTGTGTTGGTGCGGTGTGTTGTGTTGTTGTGTGTTGTGTGTGTGTGTTTGTCGTGTGTGTGTGTGCTGTGTTGTTTAAGTTTGGACTTGTGTGGTGGTTGGTGTGTGTTGTGTTGTGTGTGGTCCCTCTCGTGTGTGTGTTGCATGAGAGAGGAGATAAGAGCGAGTGGTATATCAGAGCCAGACTGGACCTAGATGAGATCAGTCTGCTGTCACTACAGTGCAGAACTGTCTTATATTTTTGGGGGGGATTAAATCATATTTTGTATGAGTGTTAGAAAGGCTTGTATATGCTGTAAGCTTTTTAGTGGAATTTTACAGCTAGAGGTTCCTGTGTGATAATAGGTTGCATAGGTTTCCAAGCCGTGGTTGTCCTTTTCTGCATTCAGGTGCTGTTGGTGTAAAACTCTTCCGATGGATGAACTAATTTGTCTACTAAAAATGCGTCAGGCGTTGAATATCTGTCGCTGGAAAAGTGAAAGCTGGCAGGCACCAAGCTTCTTGCGATATCAGGTATTTTCACATATTTTTGTTTATCGTAGGAGACAAAACACCACGAAGTTGCAGGTATGGTACCGGCTTGGGAAGCACTGTCCTTCACCTTGCCTTTAGAGCAGTCCTGCTACACCCTGGGAGTCGTCTGCTACCTTGTGACGTTTGTGGGACAGGCTATCGCACAGGCACTCCATTAAGTAGCAAGGGACATACGTGGGTCCTTGACAGAGGGTAATTCAACTACGTGGATGCAATCATAACATAGCCGTTAAAGAGTCATCTGCCATGGTATACCTAGCCGTATTTCCAACTGCCATAGCCCCCCGGTCTTAAAAACATTACCACTCCTCCAGCTGTTTAGCTTATCTGGTTCCCCACAGTACCCACCACCTTGCCACGGACGGATGGACCGTGCAACTCCAGACACATCCAAGCTATTCCCGATAGTTAGGTCTTATGTGCCTCTCAAGAGAAATCCAACAGTTGTATTCTTGTCCCCACTGTCAAACTATGGACTTTCTCTTGAGGGCACATAAGACCTTGGTGTTTTGTTTGGTGGTAATTAATTTCGCTACAGAAAATGAGAAAAAAGGAAAACAATACTTCTCAACTTGTTTCACAATTCCACGTTTTTTTATTACTTACGACATTGTTGTTGTGATGTATCCATATGCCAACATTGCGGCTCTTGCATACAACTCATACATGTTGTCTGTGTAGTAGCCCACTGTGCGTGTTATTGAGTACGATGTGGTGCGTGCCTGCTCGTTGGTGTGTGGGTGTTATGTGTGCAGTAGCTGATTAACTATAAACGAACTCTGAGTTCACTCTGTGTTTTGTTAATACTATCTTCGTAATTTCATACGTTCAATTTGTTTTTTATCCCTTTCTGCTATAACTTTCCATTTTCCTAAATTATGTCTCGTCCGTCTTTTTTTGAATCCTAATGTTTCTCCCCGTTAACAAGATTTCTGGGCAGTTGCTTTCGTTGGGTTCATTTCTTCAACCTATTCGCCTCTTGATGTCCAAAGTGGCCAAAACCTTCTCTCGCGTACTCGTGCAATTCCCTTTTCCTGGAATGCAGAGTATTGCGTCCCCGGGCGATTCATCACCTCAAGTCATTGCACGCACTGTAGTAAGAACTCTTAACCCCTCTATAGGTTCAGGAACCCTGTTATTTTTTTTTACTTCTACTGCCTTTGATGTGACTTTGCAGAGACGCTTTTTTTGGATTTAATAAAGTGCACCCAACCCTCCTTCCAATCCCTCATCCTGGTTTCCCAGTTTGTAGAAACCGTAACCTTCTTTCTGCAGCCCGTCATAACGGCGCAGCACAAACACCCTCCGTTCTTCCTGCAGCCCGAAAATCAAGTAGTTCTCCTGTCTCCGGTTTAGTCTGCCTCTTTGAACTTTGTCCGCGAGTCAGGTTATCCGGTCACACGGGTCGCTCCATCTCGCTGGTCAGTGTTCATCTCGTGCAATGGAATGATGCCTCAGAACGCCCCATAAGCAAGGGTAAACCGGGGGTCGCCCCCCTTCGTTCGCCCCTCTCTCTCGCGTCTCCTAGTTTGGCCTGGTCTTGCCCTATCCCTGCATACCCTGCAGTCTCTCTGTTCTCACTTTACCCCGTCTTCTTTTTTCTTCTCAAAACTCCAGGAATCGTACCGCGGAACTACCACCTCCGTTCATTATAATCTCTCTAGGAACAACGAGGAATTGGTTCATCTCTCCAAATCAATAGAACTTCGGCAAGAGTTAATTTCTAGACCCCTCGTACATGTGATTCCTCCGTCTCCGCAACTATCGCATGCGAAAATTGCAGCCTCGCCTTTCTTTCTCGTCATCCGTCCACTCTCTCCTCTCTCCCTGATTTTTTTCTTGCCTCAATTCACCTCCATCCCTGCCTAACTGCACCCTCCTGGTTGACCCCACAGTTGCCGCTTTGTCCTTTGTGCCCTCTCTTCTCTTTCTCTGGCCGTTTGTTGTAATGAAGGACCTCTCCCCCCCCCCATTTTATTTGCAGCTCTTGAAGGTGTGTCATGCAATCGGTTGTTTTGCCTGACGAGTGAGAGTTGGATATGTGGTTCACAGAAAGATGCAATACGCTGTTTGTGTTGTGTGCTGGTGGCGCGTGGTATGTGTTTCGTTTGGGTGCGTGTGTCCTGTGTGCTTGTGGTGTCTGGGTCTCTTGTGGTGTGTCTGTGGAGCCCGGGAAAGATCCCTCAAAAGTCTGAATCTTCCCATGCTCTCTTGAGCTCTGAAATCTGTTTTACAACCTGCTTTTAGGGAAACAAAACCAGTTAACCTTAGTACAGTCAGAGGAATTCTTGAAGCATTCTTTCATGAAACTGTTAACCTTGCACTTCAGCGTTCCTAATTTCTGTTAAATCTTTTCAATATGGTCAAAAAAGATAATCTTTGATCAGTATTGAGATCCTGTTCTCACAGGATCGGCTTCTGTCTTGTTCCCAGCTTGTCTGAATCTTAAACACGTGACCATCTCATAAGATTCGGGTAAGCTGTGTATCTTTGCTACAATTTCAGCCAACTGGGTCAATACAAACAGACTAAGCGGAACGCATCTCAGACTCTGACTCACGCTAGGTCTCAGTAGTTCGTGTCGTATTATCAGTGACACGACATCCCATTGATGAAAAGCTTCTGCTGACATCCGGTGTACTGCTAGCATGTGGTCCTCAGATTAGACTAAGCAGAGACAGCTAGGTTATGTTTTAAACACTGTAACATTGCTTCTTTCCTACAACTTACCAATTTTTCATGACTTTCTTTTAGTCCTGCGACTTCTCAAATACTCATTGTTCCTAGTACTACTGCTGTGCTAAGTCCCTGCTATTTTGTCTTCATGCCATCTCATGGAATACAGTACTCCGGTCAACCTTCACTTCCTCCCCAGCTCTACATAGCTAAAACAACATTTGTGTTGGAAATAGAACTAGATCTCCTCAACTTGCATTTTCTCTGTTCTTTTTTTACTACACAAATTTGTTTTCCCGTGAATATGTATCTTTGTTAATAAAGTACAAACAAGTGAAGTAACTCGGACTAACTATTTCGATAAACAGCTCATCTGCCTTTGGCGAATTGTTTAGCATCATGGAGCTCCTTCCTGGCTAGCCTTCCGCCTGGTGCTTTGATTTCTCATCAGAGCGTTTTATTTCTCGTAGATTTATCTACCCCTTCCGATCTGGCACCTCCCACAGTTTCAGCTTTGCTGCTCACCTGATATCTGTAGATCTCGAGACCATCCACACACATCCAGTTTTGAGTTCACCCCTTCCCCCTACATGGTTGCCGTCTCTTAATGTTGCTAATTTTCCCTGACCCAAACGCTGCATTGCTTCCATGTATATCTACTATCTCTCAGCTTCTCTCTGCCTGGTTGAAGAAAGGTTATGTTTTTGACGGTAAAGCCTTAGAGTTACAGCTCTGTCTGCAGTCTCAGATCAAGCAATGGAAAGCTTGTAGAATTCACTTCATCCTCCCCTCTCCTCATTGATTCAGCTTTTACTAGAAAACATCTCATCGTCTATGCCCTTCTCATCCTGCCCCCTGTCTCGTGATTGACCCTTCCAGTTTTTAATTGCCTCTCTCTCCTGGTCTCCCACTGTCTATGGGCTCTCTTATTTTCTTTTACAAATTCTGTCATGGGTATCCTGATAGCTCCCTCTCTAGCTCTGGCCATCACTTTTCTTGTCGATCGTCCGCTTATTGGAGGATTGTGGGTTTCCGCTCAACAGCGGACAGATCTCCTCGTACTTCTATACCACTTCCCCTGCCCTCCGCAACAAAGTCCACTATTACTTGCAAAAAAGCACCTAGTGGAGCTTAGTACTGGTGTCTCTCACATATGTCGGGTCACTGACAGACCAATCCGAATCACAAGCATGTCCCACAATTGGCTTGAACATTCGCGCCTACATCAATGTGGACTTGGCCAGTCACGTGGTCGGAGTTGTGTTACTCCTGGTGGATTTACCCTCTGTGGCGAGCGTTAGGTTTAGCAGAGGTCGCTGATCGACGACGTGGCGACATCCACCTGGTCGATGCATCTGAATGGTTTGCCGTCATTCCAGGGATTCCGATTTGCAAGAAATGGTACATGCGAGATAAAAAAGTAGATTGTAATAGATATCAACCAGTCTACGTCATTAACGGACCTGAACAAGGCTTGTCGTGAGGGCAACTCATCGCCCAAATTGTACGACTTCCTTTGTATTCCCTGATGTAATAATTATTTTAGCTATAGGACGTCTGTGGTTTTAAGGCGTAAGCAAAGGCACATCTGTACGACTCACGTGGCTGAAATCTTGTTGCGGCAATAAGCTAGGGCTTCACTGGACAGACAGAGGATACGTATCATAGCGTGAAGGATGTAACTGTCCTGCGTCCTATGAGTAGTGCATTTTCTTGGTTCGCCACAATTTATGCAGTGAAATCTTAGGCTCTTATACTACTGACATCACTGTGACCATACTCTGACGAATAGTGACTTTTGGGCTGCATGCATAATCTTGTTGTTGTCGCTTAGGAAAGTGTCTGTTATGCTAGACTGAGCATCAGTTAACTCCCCGCTTGATATTTAGCCTTCCCTCTGATTTGGTTGGCCCATTTAACACACTATACACATCTGTAGAATGTAACAGTGTACGCTTTTTCTCCTGACAGTTATTATTTTCAGTAGGTTTACATGTGCTTTTTTCCTCCAGGAGGCATCTCCCCTCAAAACCGCGAGCTGGTGACAGAGCTCCGCACGTAGACACAAACTGTGTGTGGTGTGTCTGTATATCATAATTAATATATACAAAGTTACTATTTACGATTATATATTTTTGATCTATATATTGTGTGTGCTGTGTTTGCTGTGTTGCCGGGATTATTTTATTCTATATTTCTATGACGTGCTGTAATGGTGTTGTTTGCCTGGTGTGTGTTGGGCGTCGTGCTGTGTGTGCGATAAGGGAACATCATTTTGTGAAAAATCATGGCAAATTTTATTCCTTAAGTCAGTATCTTCCTGACAAACACTCTGTGGTGACCACAATACCAGTTTCTCACTCACCTTGTTCTTGTTGTTCGAACACCTCGTACAGCTACTTGAATAAAACTGCAGAAAGTTTACATAGTAGCGACCCATTTGATAACTAGCCTAGACATTCACTTTAAAATCTACTCCAGGATCATCATGAAATGATGTGATCTTCCCCATTCTTTTTATGCTGTTATTGTCCCTTTTTGTGTACATCATGGGCATCTGTTCTGATATTTTTTATATATTTACCAAATTGTGTTCTTTCACAAGATCAATAGTAGTGTTTCTTTTTATCTTTCTTTCTTTCTCTCGTTAGGACTCTTGCCTCTTACACTTCACCCAAATTTTCAGATTGGTCAAACCCGTCGCATGCCGCCGCGACCAGTCTACGCCCCCCCCCCCCTCCCTCCCTCTGACCGTTCGCCATTGACCCCACAAAAAGTGCGGACAACGTCCTTGTTGGGGGGCGAGGTGGGTCATGTGATTGCGACCGATGGCCTGTTGCAAGCTGAGAAGCACTTAGCTTATGCCCCGTGGGCGTTGTTTCTATTGGCTTGTACAGTCTGGGTCGGACGTTGCACCTGTCCGCGGTTCACGCGTGCTGTGAGGGCGGGGAGCGGCAGCATGGTTGTAGTGTGGTGTCCAGACTGGTGTGAAGAGTGGGGTGCTTATTGCTGATGCTACTGAATTGGTGCGCTGTGGCTTCTCATCACTTGTCTGGGGTATTGTTTTGCAAGTGTTCGTTGTGAAAGAATGCTAAGTCATGTCTTATCACACGGTTATCTAATCGCAGTAAGGGAGTTAGAGTCAGTTAGGATCTATTTGGATGGTTTTACGCGTGTTTTCTCGTCAAGTTTGGAAGTAGGCAAATTTGCACGACAAACCCATGCCACCTCCTAAGCACTTTGTTTTCTGCCCTGAGTCCCATATAGGCAACAACTGCTGCAACCCTTATTACCGTCAAGACCATTTTCAGTTGCCAAATTTCGGTAATATAATCCATGACTGATATAACGTCATATGTGATATTCCCTTTATCTTTGGGTTGCCAGGCGTATATTAAGTGTATGATATCCATGTTCTCTAATGCAGAAACCAGTTTGTGGAAAACACCGTCATGTGTCACTTGGCACTTTATGTATGGGTCATGCGAGCCAGTGTAATAGATCTCGACGATTTGGTGATTGTGTAGCGTTTGTTGCATAGGCGCCCTCACGCTCTTGTGTAGCGGGGCTCCTTGCAGCTCTGATACCGTCCACGTTGGGGTGCGAGAGCGCCTGTAAGTATTGAATTGAAACGGCCACATGGATGCGTTCGGGGGGTTTTTCACTATGGTTAAGCTGTCTTGCTGTCAACCCTATATGTGCACACTACGCATCGTGAGGAAACTGAGAGTGTCGTGCTCTCCTGTGTGATCTCTCTCACACTTCTTTCTTCGTGTATGTTGTCCCGCGGTGGGCTCCCCTCATCCATCCTTCTCTCTCCGTCGCCCGCGCGCGGCGCGCTCGCCGTCTCTCCGTCTCAGCGCTTCGCTCGCTCTGTGCGTGTCTCCCCACAATCGGGTCTCACAGCCGGGGCGGGCGCTTTTGTGTTTCTCGCCGGTGCCGCGCCATCCTCTCTGTTGGTCTGGCTGGGCCGGTCCTGTCTGTCCGTCTGTCTGTCTGTCTGACCCTGTTGTCCGGTTCTGTCTACTCCGTCGCGTCTGTCTCGCTTTTTTGTTGAGGTAATAACCGACAAGTTGTGTCTTCAGTGTATACTCGGATGCTTTCCCCATACAAACTGAAACTGGCACTGTCTACGGTGTGTATGTTTCAGTAAATCTCTGAAAAATCCTCTTCTCTGTGAGTATTTCACTAAATCTAGAAATCTCACTACTCTTATGTGTGCAAGTGTTAAATCTGAAAGTGTTGATTCTGTTCAGTTTCCCAACGTGAACTCGTCTTCTTTTGATTCTGTGTAACTGGACACAACCACTTTTCTCTATGCTTTGGTAAACTCGAAAATGTTGTTATTGATTGTTTAGTAAATTGAACGTGGGGTTTCCGTAAACCGATACTGGTTGTCAATTTAGTTTCCTTTCGAAGTGAAAATTATCCTTGTTTGATGTTGTAATGCTTTCATTAACCTGCACGTTGATGCGTTCTTCAGTTAAACTGAAAGTGTCCTTTCAAGTTGTCATATATGTTCAGTCAACTGGAACAATGTCCCCATCGTTCTCATTCATTCAGTCGTTTAACATCCTGAAAATGGCCATTCATCTTCTCACATGTCAGAAACGAAAGTGCTCACTGTTTTCGCATTTCGTCTCATCGTCTCTTCAACACTGAAAGGTCTTTTTTTCTTTTTCTTGTTATGTATCACTTCATTAAGCTGACAGTTAGATCATATTGAGCTTTAATAATACTGCCGGAAGGTTGAACTGTCTTGCTGCCTATTGGAACTGAAATAGAACCTTTTTTGTCTGGATGTGTTGTTCAGACACAAACCCCTGGCGGGGACGCTCCCTCCTAACTGCTGGAAGGTACTTGGTCAACTGTGAACATGTGAGTTCTATCCTCACATTCTGACAGAACATCTTCTCCCCTTCTTTTCAGAAAGAAAAAAATCAAAATATCAAACTTTTGTGACGCATGTTTATGTGTGTATATTTGTGGGTAAATCCTTTGATGAGAAGAAACTAAGGTTGAAGGCGAACATAGGATACAAGCAAAAAATCGGAATTGTGAAAGGGTAGTATAGAGATAAGGAAATGTAATTTGAGAAGGGTGGACAAGTGGGTGGGTCCGTGGGGTGTTGTGACAAACAACGGGTTGGAAGCCTTTGATTTGTGGATCCAGCAAAAATTCATTGCGGAACGAGTATATATGAGAGTAAAAGGATAGCACAAAAAGAGTATTGTGGTTGACAAGTGAGAACAAGGATGCAGAAAAACAGACAGTAAAGGTAGCAAAATGTTAGAATTAAAAAGAAAAAGGAGGGATCGAAAAAAGTACGAAATTAAAAGCGGAAAGGTCACAACTAAAAAAAAAGTAAGAACGTTAAGCACAGGGCATTGAAAGAAGGGCTGTGTGGGAGGAGAAGAAGGGGGGGCGGGAGGGGGGGAAAGATAAAAGAAAACGTGGTTGCATAAAGTAAACGCAAATGATATTTGAGTTGAAACGTAAAGGAAAAAAAGGTAAAACAAAAATCAAATGAATGGGGGCGAGAGTAGACTGAAACTAAGATAAAAAATAATACTTTTGACCCTTGTCTGAAGTCTTAACTTCCAATGAAAAGAATGACAGAAGTAAAGTCAATGTAAAGGGCCTGTACTGAGGGCCGGGTGTTGTTGCGTGAGGGGGGGAGGGGAGGTGCGTGCGTACAAAAAGGAAAGGAAAATCAGAAAGGGACTGGGGGCCCTATTCCTCGAAGCTCCCGTAGAGGATGTTAGGAGTGTTAGATTATATGGTCCGAGACGGGGGCAGGATAGGGACCAAGGAGAAGAGGAGTGTGGGTAAGATGGTCGGTTTAAAGAAGATGGGCTGTATGTGATAACTCCGGGGGGAAGGGTTGGGTAGGGTCCTGAGTCAATGTTTCAGGGATAATAAATTCTGAGGGAGTGTTTATTTCCTTTCTTCTTTGGGGGCCGAGGATGTCAGCAGATCATAATGTGACTGGTACACTCAGTGCAAGGGCTGGATTCGCCCATGGCTTGGGGTCACATTTCGGGAGCAGGCGGGAGACTTTCACTTGACGCGATAAAGCGGGGGGAAGGGCAAAAGGTCGAAAACGACACACGCATGCTGATACACCGGACAGAGCACACACACAAAAAAAAACATTTATAAAAATCTCGTTGCAGCACATCATAGCACGGTGTGCAGGTGTGCTTTTCACATGGCACCCACGCACTCACACCACGCCAAAAAACAACAACACACACACACACACACCCACACCAACCACACACCCACACACACACACCTACAGCAAAGAACACTCACTACTACCACCCACACCCAACAACACACACAACACACACACACACCCACACACACACACCACGACTTAGCTGCGGAACCACATTAGGTTGTTTTGCTTCGGGTCATCATTTCCCGGACGGCCACGTTGTAGAGTCCGGATTGATGAGTTTGGCTTGAAAACCCTCCATCTAAAATCCACAACACAGTGGGGTAATGGGGACCTGATTCAGGTTCGGAAATTTGGTTCAGGTGGAAAAGGAGAGGGGATGGGTTCTTGCAGTTCAGTTTATCTTTTGTTGCCCTAGATATAGTGAAGCGCGTGGCAGTTTTCTGTGTGTTTTGCCCAAGATGATAGTGAAACCGCTGGCATGTTTTCTGTTGTGTTTTGTGCCCTAGATATAGTGAAGAGAGATGCAGTTTCTGTGTGTGTTTGCCCAGATAAAGTGTGACCGCGTGGCAGTTTTCTGTCCCTGTACAGCCACTAGTTTTTAGTTTTGGTTTTTTTTTTTTTCCGTCACTGCATTCGGTGAACCTTTCTGGAAGGACTACTACAGGCAGCACACCATTCAGTGATGTGCACCCCTACAACATCACCTAAAACGCATGAATGGCACTTTTTTCTCTTTCTTGTCACATCAACAAATGGAATACAGACACATTTCTCCAAAACCACACTGCACTTTCTACACTCTCCATGTCTCATTTTGGGCCGCATAACCACATCACGGGGGGGGACGCATCACACGAAACCCCACAATGCTTTTCTGCTCTCTTACACCTTTAATGGGCCCTGGCTTTTCCAGCACGTTAGCTTACACGCAGTTGTGCACCTCTTGGAAGCTGATGGCGGAGTGAATCATTGCTTTCACTTCTGGAACCTAACCTGCTGACTTGAAAACATTATGGCTTTGGTGCTGCTGTGCTGACACAACGTTCAAATAAGACATTTTGCACATATTACATTGCTGTGGTGCTAAATGTTAGAGTGGTGACAAAGATTTTCTTACAATATGTTCCATGTGCTTTCCATGCTGCAGAGACCTACATTGACGAAGGACAATTGAACTCAGGACAAGCCATTACATATTTCTGCTTCCTGAGAACAATATTGATTTTGTCTCCTGGTTTTTTGGCATGTGTACCGCATCAGAAATTATGCAGGTTAGCTGGATGTATTCTCCAGTGCTCATTTCAGAGTGTTTTGCAACAAACAAATTTCGCTTTGTCAATGCTCATTTTTTTTCTGCCCTCTGTGTGGAAAGACAACACTTGGAATTTCTCGAGCTGAACCACCTAAAACAGATGTTTTAACAAGCCTGGTCATGCCCGCATGGGTGGCCGAAGCAGCACAGCACTGTTCCTTAAATGTCCCACATTGGGTAATCTGTGTTGAGCAGACGGATCCTTCATGGGCTTTTTCCAGGTCCAGTTAAGGTATACAGCTGGGAGTTTTCGATTGCTGAAAAACTTTGCTGTTGCAGGCCCCTGTAATGCTAGGAAGAGGGCAAAGATGGCTCGCTCTGTCAGGGGCAACCATGGCTTTATTTTGTCACCACAGCCCAGAAGTAAACCGGCTGACCCCAGTGAAGGGGTGCATTCCACTTGACATAATGGTACAGAGCTTTGAATTTTTTCTGCGCTGTCCACCACAACATAACTGAGCACAATATAAAGGCACCACATTAAAGTACATTGTCATTTCTGCAGTCCAGAAGTTATGGTACAGATCAAAGAAGCCTATGAAATTAAAACGGTGCATCAACATTTGTACTCTCAGGGTTGCACAGGTGGCACGGAATGATGACAATGTCTTGAGACCTTAGTGACTGTGCACCCCTGCTCTGTACAAATGACAGGATGACAACACGCCCCCATGCCCCCCTACACCATGTGAAACAACTCGGCACTGTTGCTCGGCTCCCAGCCACCCACAACACCAGTAAACGATACAATCCACAGAAGCGTTGTCTACCGGCTAAAAGTGTATTGTGTCCAGTGAGACTTCATGAGGATGATCGGTTCACCACTTTGCCACCCTGGGGCTGTATGTTCCTGTCATGGATGGTGAACTTTACTCGTGTGGTTACAACCTAGTGCTCTGCTTGTCCATGACTTGTGCCGACCGACCCCCTCATGGAGGTCAGTGTCTCGCTGCTCTGCTGAGGGTGTCTGGCATTTGCTTTGGTTTGTTGATTTTTGTTTTCTTGAGTGGTTCATGGTAATACTTATGTGACTTTCGTTTTTGTTTCCTGCTGGTTTTATTGTTGTCATTGCTGTTTGTCTTGATGTTACCTGTGTGTGTGTGTGTGTGTGTGTGTGGTGTGTGTGTGGAAGTGTGTGGGAGAAAGGCTACTTGGGGGTAAGGTGGAAGGATGTGTGAAAAGGGGTGAGTGAGTTTAGCTGTTACTGTGTTTTTTTTCCCAGTGTGGATGCATGTACTTGGTTCGTACTTTGTCATTAACATCATTTTTGTGTGACAAATTTTTTTACTTTCAATCTTTATTTTTGAGTCCCTTTTTTCGTTTGTTTTTTTTAATGACAGATTGTGAAAAGTGGTTATGATTTTATATGCTGAATCCATATGTCTTCATGAGGCTTAAATATGTCTGTGTGTTGTGTGTGCGTGTGTGTGTGTGCATGCTGGTGTGGTGTGTGGTGTGGTGTGTGTGGTGTTGTATGACTGCATGTGTGTGTGTGTGTGTGTGTGTTGCATGTGCATGCACGAGGAGGGAGTATGTGTATAGCATGCAGACCTGCATGCATTAATGTCTTGAAAGACATAGGAATGAACCTTTTTCTGATTCTCCCTAGCCCTCCATGTGAAGACAAATGCTTATGGGGAAGTGCTAAATTCCTGATTTTCCTTTACTTTGGGAAAACAGAACACTAACACGCACCCGCACGCAGGCCACGGATGCACGCACACACTCACGCGCACAGAGGGAAAGAAAACAAATTCTATTTGAGAGTCAACTTGGTAATGCCAGGTGTTTGGACAAGGTTGATTATTGCCTCTCAAACAGGCTGCCAAGATGGCCAAGTACGTGAAGAAAGAGACGTTGTGCACCAGCCTGTTCGTCTGCTTTATGCTCACCTGGGTAGTCACTCGTATGACCCTCTTCCCCTTCAGGTCAGTGTTTTGGCCTTTTTTTTTTTTCTTTTTTTTTTTAAGCACAACTCAGCCCTGTTCGTTTTATTTTTTAACTTTTTTTTTTTTTTTGGTACGAAGGCTTTTGTGATTTCAATAGATTACTTGAGAAAGTGAATTGGCTGTGGAGATGTTTAGATATTACATGTGTTTGAGAGCCGCAGAAGAGACAGGATTTAGATGCGTTTGAAATCTCTTGACTACACGGAATTCAGTCTGTAAAGGTGTAGGCATGCAGTTATTATCCTTAGCAACTTGGACACATATCCTGTGTATGCATGCAGACACTTAGACATGTGTATGCATAAGCACACCTAGAGATGTACATATGTACATCCATGTACGATACTTTTGTGCAAGTATACACATATACTTTCTGTTGAGATCTGGAACATAATCTCGTTCATAATAAAGAATGAAAAGAATGGGAATGCATGTATATGCATCTACCAGTAGAGGTGTGTGTGTGTGTGTGTGTTTGGTGGGGGGGGGGGGGGGGGGGTTAAGAGAGAGAGAGAGGGTAGCTGTACAGATCTGTTGTTTTATACCTGCAGGTGTGTATGTGCGCTTGATAGTGCACCATTTGCATGCAGATTATGAAAGTCGGGATTAATATTACTGTTTGTAATGGATATGGCATATTTGATTAGAACTGCAGTGCAGTGGCCAAATTAACTGTCATTCGATCTCACCCCATTTTGGAGCCCGCATCCCCACCCACCTCCATCCCTTTTTTCTCCTCTTTCCCAGTATAGATTTGCATGAGTGTGTATTTGTGTGTGTGTGTGTGTGTGTGTGTGTGTGGTGTGTGTGTGTGTTTACCTTATCACCTCCCATGTTATGCCTCTGAATAGAGTGGTGGATTCTGTAGTCGATTGAATGATTTATAGATAAATGCTCTCAAATGGAGAATACAGCTGATGAGTGTGTATTTGTGTGCGTGTGTGTGTGTTTGTGTGTGTGTGTTCCCCTTATCACCTCCCCATGTTATGCCTCTGAATAGAGTGGTGGATTTTGTAGTTGATTGAATGATTTATAGATAAATGCTCTCAAATGGAGAATACAGCTGATAGGGTCATTTGAAATTCCGTGAGAGGTGTTATCACCATCTATACCTAAGCATGTATATGAACATATACTATAGTCTCCAGGTTTATTGGTAGAATTTCCTATCCTATTTTTGTTCTTCTCTTGTATATACTGAACTTTATTAAGATATTATTGGGCTGTTTAAAAGTGAGGAGGGGCTGTGGTGTGTGGAGAGGGAGAGGGGAGGAACAAGTTAAGGGGAATCCTTCCCAAGTATCTTTTATCAGTACGTGAACATTTGTTTGTATTCAGATTTACTTTTTAAAGAATTGATTCACTGTTTCTATGATGATCTGTTCTTCTTCCTCCTTATTTGTATTCATTTATTCATTTTTTTTGTGAAACAAGTGTACATGTAAATCAGTTGTCTTTAAGACACTAGGCTATGAAATTTTGTTTTGTGAGAGTGTCATCAAAATGCAGGGAAAAAAAATCTGTATTTGTACCTGTTTGCTTAGCACATATCTTTATTTGAATTTAAGAAAAATTAAACATAACAAACAAATAAAGAATTCAAAATAGAGGGGGAAAAAAACAGAGGAAAAACAGGTGTGAAGAAGAAAGCAAACGGTCAGTCCAAAGAGCAGTGTCTGTATTCCAGACTGATTACAGTTATTGGCTGTTTGAGGGTGTGTGTGTCCTCAGAGGAGTCTCTGACAACGGCCTTTTACAGCATGGTGTGGAACTCCTTTTAATACAGTCAAAACACGAAAACTCACCTAGCCAGACCAGCACAAGGAAAACAGGCAGACAATAAGAAAAATGGAGACACATACTTAGAAAAATGGAGTATGAAAGGCATTCCCAGCCAGTATTCCATCTCACTCCCACCTAGCCCCCATAAAACAAAAGTGGAAGAAAAACATTTGAAGAGTAAAAATGTCAGAAAAAAGAAAACATGGAATATTGGTCAGGAAAGGAAAACATGGAAAAGAATGAGGAATTTATCCTTGAAAAAAGCATGTGAAGCAGAAGACAAAAAGGAAAAAGACAAAAAAAAAAAGAAAGAAAAAAAAATCGGAAACTAAAACAACTGTGCTTTACAGATTCCATGCAACACAGACCCCTTCCCCATTCTCCCCCTCCCCCCTCCCATCCCACTCTCCTCATCCCTTCTTTGCCAAAATATGTTGGCTGGTACATTTTCCACAGCATACTATCCTAATTTTTCTTGTTCTCTACATTGAGATATGTCATGCATTATTCGTTCAGTGTCATGTGCTCAGGGACTGATGCTAATTTATGTAGATTAAATCCAGAATGTACTGCTGTCTGTATGAACAGAAAGTGTGCATACCAGCGCTACTCTCTTGATGTGTGAGAGCAAGGATGTGAATTTGAAATTGAGGTCAGTTGCATGGGTGTCTGAGTGTAAGAGCTAGGCTGATGCATATTGAGTGGGAATCAGGGGAGCTTCTGACCAAGGTCACCTTTCATCTGTGCATGCATATCACTAGCAATAGTGGTTATGGTTCTACTAGCAGCTCTTCTGTTGTTTTTTTGTTGTTGCTGCAAATATGTATAATGTACATGCGTGAGTTTGTGTATGTGTGTATAAGAGGGTATTTGGGCTTTTTGTTTGTGCAATGTTTTCAAATGCCCTGGTCTAAAGAGAACTTTCCACTACCTAAGAAACATTAAAAATAACAACAACAATAACAACAACAGCTGGCAAACAGATTGGGATTTCATACCTGGAATCGCTGATATTTAGAACCAACAGTCCCACAGCATGCATTGAAAGACACTGGCAATGTATCTTGACAGTATTTGACCTAATTGCTGACAGAGTGCCTCCTCCCCCGACACACACACACACACACACACACACACACAACACCATCTACATCTAACAACACACACAAAAACATGGGCCATAGTAAAGACTAAAGACAAAAAATATGGGCCATAGTAAAGCTGAGAATTACTGCCAGAATCCTGTGATGATGGCCTGATGGGTGACCTGACTGTGATGTGTGTCTGGACTGCTGGCACTGGCACTGGCTTGTTTGGGGCCATAGACAGGAGTCTGAGTGAGGAGCAAGCTAACATTCTGAAAACATTGGTTTGGTTGGATCAGTTGTGTTCTTTGTTGATTATTTTGAGTGGAGAAGAAAACGCAACTTTTGTTGAGAGTAAACTAATAAGAAAAGGTAATGGTGCATGATTGTGACCAGAGATTCAGAGTTTTTGCAATATTAAGCTTGTTCACTTGTTTGTGATTTTATATTGTTTTTCTTTTCATGGGTTGCAGTTGTTTTGGGGTTTGTTTGTTGTATAGTTTTTGGGTTGGTTTGTGGTGAAGCAGTTATCCATTGCGGGTGCTTGATTTTTCTCACCGTAAACAGGGTGCAAAAAACATGTTGAGTTTTTGCCACTTGGAGATATGGACCGTAAGACAATAGAACAGAAATAGATGATTAAGAGAAAATCAGACTAAACATGCAACAGAATTAATTGTTTTGATATTCTTGAGACATTAATCCCATTTGTCTCTGCTCTATTAACAGTTTGCTTATAATACAACATAATTCTGTGGTCCATTGCAACTTCTGTGGCTTTTCTTGGTCTCTGCTTGTAGGGATTTAAATCTTTAGTGCTGTTCGTTGAAACTTTATTCCAGGCTCTGCTTGTCATGAGATATGGATGTCAGCAGACTTGTTTTTTGCCAGATGTATACTTGCACACACACTGCGCCACCATGTCGTACAACACATTCTCTCTCTCTCTCCGTTCTTTCTCTCTCTCTCTCTCTCTCTCTCTCTCACACACACCACACACACACACACACACATACACACACACACAAAAGGATTCATGTACTCAGAATCTCTGCTTGGTCTTGGTCGGACTGGTGGTGTGGTGCAATATCATATGATAGTAGAGTGTGACAGGTATAACTGTGCAGCTCTCTCATTGACTTGTGATATAGAGAATGCGGTCAGTGCATATATGTATGTGCTTGTGGTAGGTGTAGGCTTTTAGGCCAGGAACTGCATTTGGTAAAATTCAGTATTTGTATGGGAGAAATATTGCTTGTGAAATATTCTGTCAGTTTATTTTGATGTTGAAAAAGTCATCTAAAAGATTGCCTACAATTAAGTAGAACCTCTGCTGGATGAAAGGAGTGGGAGGAGGGAGTGGGAGGGAGATGAGGGAAGAGGGGGGGGGCAGGGGGTGGGGGTGGATTTGGGTTTAGTTTGTAATCTGCAGTGAAAGTTGGCAGATTTTTGTTGTTGTTGTTGAAAGGAAGGGCTTGATCAACAGCAGTAGAAAAGGAAAGAGAAAGAGGACAAAATTAGCATATCAGTGTTTGAATACAGAACCTTTGCCCTCAGTGAACAGGAGATTTATATAAAAAAAAAAAAAAGAAAGAGAGAGAGAGAGAGAGAGATTGTGAACTTAAGTGATCTTTCAAGTTAATCTATTTGGGAAGACCGGCAGAAGTTTGTGGTCAGGAATAAAAAAAATGTCAGATTCTGATCTACATTTCAAAGATGTTTCAGGCTACTGGGAAGACGGATGACAGCAAAAACATGTTAGCTGTTTCAAGGAGAACCTTTAGGCAGCAGTTGTCACATTGATATTGAAAGAATCAGTTGGAGATTTTACAACCAAATACCTGAAGATGCCTTAAAAGAAACACTTCAGTTGTGTTTAGGTAAATGCTTTTTTCCTAATCAGTCTACAGACTGTATGCATTGACACAAAAAAAAAAAAAAAAAAGAGAGAAACCTTGCGTATGACAA
>JADBJO010009637.1:12500-27500 GCA_016801955.1 Conus betulinus
TTATTGTTGTCGCTGCCATTATTGTTGTCACTGCCGTTGTTTGTAACGGCCAGTATTGTTGTCATTACAGTCATTGCTTGTACAGCCACAGCCTTAACCTTGTTATTGCTTTTTATGTTGTATCGTTCAATGATATTCACATCAACAAGAAATCGTCATTCGTCATTGATCACCATCCAGCGCCCCACATTGTCATTACAGAAATCGTGTATCCTAATCATTTCCATTACCGCGGTCACGCTTCTTTTCCGTGAGCAGGACATCATCTCGGATCACAAATAGACAAAAGCATGTCTTGACCATCATCATCATCATCATCATCATCATCATCATCATCATCATCATCATCATCATCACGTGAAGGAGAGCTGTTGTCATTTTGTCAGGATTATCATCACCATCATCATCCATATTTCCTCGTGAGTTCAATACGCCAATCAGGGCCGCATCCAAACCAACAAGAATTCGTGAAACCCATCGCTAAAATCATCATGATCGCTGTCATCCTTATTCTCAAGAGAATTTTTTATTTCTTTTTCTTTTTTTTTATTTTGTTTATTATTATTATTTTTTTTTTTTTTTTTTTTGGCCAGCGCACCAACCAGGAACACACATCCAGTCCGACAAAAGTGTGTGTGTGTCATTCATTTAACGTCTTTCCACTAATCGTGATATTAGACGATATAAAAGTTCGTTTTATCTACAAGCTAGAATCATCCTCATCCTCGTCGTTGATGTTGTCTGCTGCTGCAACACACATCCCTCTAGGACTTGATTTCCAGGCGAAGAAGAAGATGGGCGTTTATCTGTAAGCGGAACCACCCTCATCCTGGTGACCTTGTTGCAGCACATCAACCAGGAGCACATCCAGGCCAACAAGAAGTCGTTCGTGCCGGTGGAGGGAGTGCAGCCGGGAGGAGAAGCCGTTCAAGGCTCAGTACATGCTGGTCGTTCACATGAGGCGCCACACTGGGGAGAGAAGCCCCACCGATGCACGGTGAGTCCCAGTGTGTTGTGCTGGCATGGAGGGGGGGGGGGGGGGGGGGGGGGAAGTCCCACTATGTACGGTGAGTGCCAATGTTGTGCTGGCATGGTGGGAAAAACCCCACTGATGTACGGTGAGTGCCTGTGTTGTGCTGACATGCACTGGGGGGGGGGGGGGGGCGAGGGAAGCCCCACTGATGTACGGTGAGTGCCTGTGTTGTGCTGGCATGGGGGGGGGGGGGGGGGAAGCCCCACTGATGTACAGTGAGTGCCAATGTTGTCCTGGCGTGGGGGGTGGGGGGGGGGGGGAGACCCAATGATGTACGGTGAGTGCCTGTGTTGTGCTGACATGGAGGGGGGGGGAAAAAGCCCCACCGATGTACGGTGAGTCCCAGTGTGTTGTGCTGGCATGGGGGGAAAAGCCCCACCGATGCACGGTGAGTCCCAGTGTGTTGTGCTGGCATGGGGGGGGGGGGGGGGGGGGGGAAGCCCCACTGATGTACGGTGAATGCCAGTGCTGTGCTGGCATGGGGGGAAAAGCCCCACTGATGTACGGTGAGTCCAGTGTGTTGTGCTGGCATGGGGGGGAAAAAGCCCCACCGATGTACGGTGAGTGCCAGTGTGCTGTGCTGGCATGGGGGAAAAAGCCCCACTGATGTACGGTGAGTGCCAGTGTGTTGTGCTGGCATGGGGGGGGGGGGGGGGGAAAGCCCCACCGATGCACGGTGAGTGCCAGTGTGTTGTGCTGGCAGGGGGGGGAAAAGCCCCACCGATGCACGGTGAGTGCCAATGTTGTGCTGGCATGGAGGGGGGGGGGAAGCCCCACCGATGCACGGTGAGTCCCAGTGTGTGTGCTGGCATGGGGGGGGGGGGGGAAGCCCCACCGATGCACGGTGAGTGCCAGTGTGTGCTGGCATGGAGGGGGGGGGGGGAAGCCCCACCGATGCACGGTGAGTCCAGTGTGTTGTGCTGGCATGGGGGGGGAAAAGCCCCACCGATGCACGGTGAGTCCCAGTGTGTTGTGCTGGCATGGGGGGGGAAAGCCCCACCGATGTACGGTGAGTCCAGTGTGTTGTGCTGGCATGGGGGGGGAAAAGCCCCACCGATGCACGGTGAGTGCCAGTGTATTGTGCTGGCATGGGGGGGGGGGGGGGGGGGGGGGGGGGAAAGCCCCACCGATGCACGGTGAGTGCCAATGTTGTGCTGGCATGGGGGGGGGCCCCACCGATGCACCCACCGATGCAGGGGGTGAGTCCCAGTGTGTTGTGCTGGCACGGGGGGGGGGGGGGGGGGGGTGCTGGCCCCACCGATGCACGATGCACGGTGAGTGCCAATGTTGTGCTGGCATGGGGGGGAAAAAGCCCCACCGATGCACGGTGAGTGCCAGTGTGTTGTTTGTGGCATGGGGGGGGGGGGGGGGGGGGGGGGGGGGAAGCCCCACCGATGTACGGTGAGTCCCAGTGTGTGTTGTGCTGGCATGGGGGGGAAAAGCCCCACCGATGCACGGTGAGTCCCAGTGTGTTGTGCTGGCATGGGGGGAAAAGCCCCCACCGATGTACGGTGAGTGCCAGTGTGTTGTGCTGGGCAGGGGGGGAAAAGCCCCACCGATGCACGGTGAGTCCCAGTGTGTTGTGCTGGCATGGGGGGGAAAAGCCCCACCGATGTACGGTGAGTGCCAGTGTCTTGTGCTGGCATGGGGGGGGGGGGGGGGGGGGGGGGGAGCCCACCGATGTACGGTGAGTGCCAGTGTGTTGTGCTGGCATGGGGGGAAAAGCCCCACCGATGTACGGTGAGTGCCAGTGTGTTGTGCTGGCATGGGGGGAAAGCCCCACCGATGTACGGTGAGTGCCAGTGTGTTGTGCTGACATGGAGGGGGGGGGGGGGGGGGGGGGGGGGCGGGGAAGCCCCACTGATGTGTACGGTGAGTGCCTGTGTTGTGCTGGCATGGGGGGGGGGGAAGCCCCACTGATGTACGGTGAGTGCCTGTGTTGTGCTGACATGGAGGGGGGGGGGGGGGGGGGGGGGGAAAGCCCCACTGATGTACGGTGAGTGCCTGTGTTGTGCTGGCATGGAGGGGGGGGGAGCCCCACTGATGTACGGTGAGTGCCAATGTTGTCCTGGCATGGGGGTGGGGGGGGGGGAAGCCCACTGATGTACGGTGAGTGCCAATGTGTTGTGCTGGAATGGGGGGGGGGGGGGGGGGGGGGGAAGCCCACCGATTATGTACGGTGAGTACCAGTGTGTTGTGCTGGTATGGGGGGGGGGGGGGGGGGGGGGGAGCCCCCACCGATGTACGGTGAGTGCCTGTGTTGTGCTGGCATGGGGGGGGGGGGGGGGGGGGGGAAGCCCCACTGATGTGCGGTGAGTGCCAATGTTGTGCTGGCATGGTGCGTCTGTTGCTCTTTGTTGTCGGTTTGTATCCTTGCAGTTGTTTGCGAGTGTTTTGGGTGGTGACGAGTCATACTGCGGTTGTGTTCCTGCTTCTTAGTTTTTGTACTCCCAGTTCTTATAGAACAGGGAGTGCTTTAGAATGGGAACGAAAAAATGCTCTGTGTGTGTGTGTGTGTGTGTGTGTGTGTGTGTGTGTGTGTGTGTGTGTGTCCGTCCGTCTGTCTGTCCGTCCGTCTGTCCGTCGTCGTCCATGGTCAAAATGTGTTCCACTCGCTCCAGACAAAACTACTGGGCCGATCTTTCTGAAAATTTGTAGGTATGTTCATTATGTGTCACGAATAATGCCCGATGTTTTACTTTACCATTATAGCCGTTACTGACGGCTGTAACGGCCTGTAACGGTTTTTCTTCTTTATGGAATATCCGAGAAAGTACTTGGCTGATCTTTGTGAAAATTAGCATGTATCTTGTTTGTGGGTCACGGATGATGCCCGATGTTTTAGGTTACCGTTATAGACGTTACTAACGACTGCAATGGCCTGTAACGGTTTTTCTTCTTCATGGAATATCTGTGAAACTACTTGGCCGATCTTTGTGAAACTTAGCATGTATGTTCATTATGGGTCGTGGATGATGCCCGATGTTTTAGTTTACCGTTATAGCCATTACTAACGGTTGTAACGGCCTGTAACGGGTTTTCTTCTCCATGGAATATCTTAGAAAGTACTCGGCCGATCTTTCTGAAAATTAGTAGGTATATTCATTATGGGTCACGAATATGCCCGATGGTTTAGTTTACCGTTATAGCCGTTACTAACGGCTGTGTAACGGCCTGTAACGTTTTTTTCTTCTTCATGGAATATCTGAGAAAGCACTTGTCGATCTTTCTGAAAATTGTAGGTATGTTCATTATGGGCGACGGATGATACCCGATGTTTTAGTTTAACGTTATGTAGCTAACGGCTGTAACGGCCCGTAATGTTTTTTTTTTATGGAATGTCTCAGACGGTACTTGGCCGATCTTTCTGAAAATTAGCAGGTATGTCATTATGGGTCACACGGATCATGCCCGACGTTTTAGTTTACCGTTATGGCCGTTACTAACGGCTATAACGAACCATAACGGTTTTTCTTTTTTTTATGGAATATCTCAGAAAAGTATTGGCTGATCTTTCTGAAAATTTGTAGCAGGTATGTTCATTACAGGTCACGGATGATGCCCGATGTTTTAGTTGACCGTTATAGCCATTACTAACAGCTATAACGGCCCCTGACGGTTTTTCTTCTTCATCGAATATCTCAGAAAGTACGTGTCCGATATTTCTGAAAATCTGTAGGTATGTTCATTATGGGTTACGGATGATGCCCGATGTTTAAGGTTACCGTTATAGCCGTCACTAACGGCCCATAATGGTTTTTCTTCTTGATGATGAAAATCTCAGAAAGTTCTTGGCCGATCTGTCTGAAAATTTGCAAGTATGTTCATTTTAGGTCACAGATGATTGGCCGATGTTTACCAGAATAGCCATTACTAACGGTTACACCAGCCAAGACGGTTTTTCCTCTTTATGGAATATCTCACGCGTATTCAGGATAAACTGGGAGTACGTTTATATGCTTTGCATCTCTTTTACTTATTGAGATTTTCGAGAGAGAGATTAAAAAAAGCTTTCCACTCTTGCTTACTCGTGTGTGTGTGTGTGTGTGTGTGTGTGTGTGTGTGTGTGTGTGTGTGTGTGTGTGTGTGTGTGCGTGTCAGCGCGCGCGCGCGCGCGTTTGGTAGGAATGAAGAGAAAGGAAAGGTGACTCGGTTTAAAGTGGAAAAAAAAATACTCCTAGAGACTGAACATGTGGGCAATGGTACCAACCCACTACGAACCTCGGGGCTAAGTTAAAAACGGCTGAAGAGCGACCAGCCGTGGTAAGAAACAGCAGCAGCAGCAGCAGCAGCAGCAGAAGAAGAAGAAGAAGAAGAAGAAGAAGAAGAAGAGAAGAAAATGAAGAGGTGCTCCTAACATACGGTGTTGGTTTAGTTTCTCCTCCCTCAGCATACCATGAATAGAACGCAGGAAAAAGAAAACGACCCACTCCGTGAATAGGTCTGGTTCCATACATTGTTAAAAACAAAACAACAACAACAACAACAACGACAACAAAAAAAACACAACAACGACAGTCTCAGTAACAGGAAATCATGCTCAACGGCATTTTCGTACATTCACCCACACACACTCCCCCACTTTAAAAAGATGCTAGAATCTGTTTCATTCAACCTGGGTCGATGTTATTCTAGATACACACACACGCACACGCACACGCACGCACGCACGCACGCACGCACGCACGCACGCAGTGTTTCAGTTCAACCTGGGTCGATGTTATTCCAGATAAAACACACACACACACACACGCACACGCACACGCACGCACGCACGCACTCACAAACGCACGCGCTCAAACTCTCACGCACGCTTAGTCAATAACTCACATGCACACACATACATGCGCACGCGCGTTTAGTGTAACCTGCCCTTTCCAAGCAGTATATATTCACATGACTCGCTTTGAGAAATGGGAAATTTCCGTTACAAGAAAATAGACCGTTACAGACGGCCATAGCAAGACACAAAAGCATAATCTGCCGACTCGTCTCATCAAATACAGCTTTAAGGTGTAAGCTACAAGGCAGCGTGCGTTTGTATTAATGAAAAATGTAAAGCATACACAATTACGTGAATGAAGAATCGGAAAGTGTTATTTGTTCTTCCGCAGTCTACAGTCACATGACTCGCTTTGAGAAATAGGAAATTCCCGTTACAAGTAATAGACCGTAAAGGCGGCCATAACAAGACACAAAAGCATAATCTGCCATCTTGTCTTATCAAATTCAGCTTTAATGTGTAAACTAAAAGGCAAAGCACGTTTGTATTAATGAAAAATGTAACGCGTATACAATCACGTTTAACTAAAAAATCGAAAAACTTTATTTGTTCTTCCAAAATGTGAATTTGATATGTTTTATTATGTGCAATTTTTCTAAAGCTGGTTTTAATATATGTAAAGCTTTGTCAGTTATGTATATCTATTCCTCGCATAAGGCAGTAGGTGGTCCGAACTGGACTGTGGGTTATCGTATTTGTCAGAGATGATTTATACACTCAAATCCCCCACGGACCTAAACGTTGACTACCTACTACTTTTTGGTTCTTTAAAGCTCTTTAAAAAAAAAAAAAAAAGGTATATCTTCTTTGCCTCCTGCCCTTTTTTTTTTTTTTTTTTTGAATAGGGTGGCATGGAAACACTCTAAAAATGGTAAAGAAGTTACCGGTTTACCAAAAAGACTGTCAGACAAGCAATACGATTTGTGTCGCCTTTCAGCCTATTCGATATTCGAATACCGAGCTTTTTGTTCGGATACTCAAATTTTCAGTAGTTTCACATTGGATGTACCTGTAAAAAGATATAGTGTGGCTGTTGGATGGGAAGCAGATAGTGTGTGCGTGTGTGTGTGTGTGTGTTTTTGCGCGCGCGCGCGCGCGCGTGTATGTTGATGTTCTTCCATTTAACGTCTTCCCACATAAAGTGATTTCAGACGGTTTGTAGTGATAAAGTGTATGATGAAAGTAGTATGAGTGCGTGCAATCATTTGTGTGTGTGTGTGTGTGTGTGTGTGTGTGTGTGTGTGTGTGTGTGTGTGTGTGTTTATGTTAATAGGCAAGTTTATGATATGATTTTTAGAGTGCCACAGTTTTTAAAGAAAATACAGTAATTTCACCATGTCCAATGCAACTGGTTTCTCTGTTCTTCAATAGTGTCTCTGCACTAGAGGTGTATCTGATGAAGTTGGAAGCAGTCCTTTGAATGGTGTCTTCATTTCAGCACATTTTCCAGTGTTGACGTGGTCATATTTTTCCAGTTTTGGACACTTCGTTTAAGCGTATAGTAGAGGAGTTAAAGAGTGTAAATAATACAATCTTATCTTGTATCTTATTTGTAAGCGGCATCATATTAATGGTTGAATTTGGTTACGATGAGTATGTGTTTGTTCAAATGTGTTTGGGGGGAAAAAAATCCCTGATAAAAAGTTAAGTTGTTAAGTTATAATTCAAAGTAATATTCCAACTGGGCTTTGTAATAAATGTTTGCAAATTAAACACATGAAAAAATAGTTATTCAACATGTAAGGCAAGTTCAGTGAAGTCGATCCATCAGATAAAATTTCAGCACCTTCCCTTTGCACTACTTTTTTTTGTTCTTGCACAGTCCAGTAACAGATGACTTACACTGAGAGGTTCCCCACACATACATGAGACATTTTTGCAGTATTTAGTTCGAGGTGAATTTAATCGCATGCGATGAATTAAGCTTTCTACGTCTCTGGAAATTGGAGTTTGGATTTTTCTAAATTGTGTTTTAGGGTTAATATCAGGGCTTGGTTTAACACACTTTTTATAATAAAGACAATCTGTATTTTTCAATAAATGTTTAAATCTGTCGTTTGATGCTTTATTTATTAGTGCATAACATTGACACATCCAGATCTATACTGAATGAAGTTGTGCCTTCAATGTTGCGAGCTGCTCTTCGAGCAGCTTGGTCAACTCTCTCATTGGATGAAATGCCGCAGTGAGAGGGCACCCAGCAAAAAGTAATACTGACTCTCTTCATTGATAGAAGATGCGTTACGTAATTTATTTCCGCTATTATCTCATCACGAATCTTTGAATTTGGAGATTGTAAAGCAGAAAGCGCTGATCTAGAATCACTACAAAGTAGAAGTTGACAATTTTTAGTGGAAGAATTTAGAATATACTTTAGAGACATTAGAATTGCTACTAGTTCTTCTGCGGTAAAAATCGACAATTTTTTCCCAAGATGATACAATTTCTCCACTTTTAAGGTTGGTATGATAAAAGCTGCGCCAGTGTTACGATCATCTAGTACTGAACCGTCCGTAAAAACTTTCAAGTGATCTTTATACACATTTTCCAAAAGGGCAATTTACATCGTTTTTAAGAAGGTTTGGAGAATCGTTTTTTACTTAGTACAGTGTAATTTGTATCAAATTTAGCTTTGTTTTGTTCCCATTTGGGAATGGGGTGATGTAAGGCGCTCGAGGCGATTTTTGTTTGATTTATATTTGATTCTTTCAATAGAGTAGAAGTATATGTCTGAATGGATAAAGTTGATTTTATGCTCTAGCTCTTTTTGCGAAATCTGTTTCTGAATTTAAGGATACTTCTTTAGCACAAAAAGTATTTTGTGAAGAGTTTCTTTAAAACAAATTTAGATGCAGACGCTTTTCGAAACTCATTGAGAGGCAAAACTCCGATTTCATGGTATGTTCCCATGTTACATGTATGTATAGGAATTCCAAGTGCCAGTTTATACGATTTGCAGTCTATACTTTGTAATTTATTGAGTAAGTGTTGCGGGGCACTAAAGAATACTTCTTGGGCATAAATTAATCTAGACCGCACAAGCGCAGAAGATAGTAATGTTAAGGTATCTTTGTCTTGTCCCCATTTTTGTTTGCTTATGATTTTTAAAAAGTTAAAACTTTTCCTCGCTTTATTCAAAATGTATTCAATATGTAGATTCCATGAAAGCTTTGAAGTTAGATAAACGCCTAGAAATTTTACAGAACTAGCGTATTGTAGTACTGACCTGTTCAGAGTAAATTGAGGAAGTTTCTCAGGGTCATATCCAGAGTTAAAAAGCATTAAATTCGTTTTTTTCTGCTGAAAGTGAAAGTCCATTTTCATGTAAAAAGTCATTGATTTTTGTTTAGTTCATGTTGATATTTTATTTTTTTTTATGTAATTGACAGATCTTAATGGAGTCTTTCTTTTCATAGTGACCTTCATCCACAAACATAAGTCATCGGCGAATTGTGCTAATGTTACATCTTTTGATAATCCTTTTGTTATCTGCAGTTAAAATATTGAATAAAATCGGAGATAGTACTGATCCCTGTGGAAGTCCCATTTCTAATGATCTAGTGCTAGAATATGTATGCTCTATTCTTGTTTGAATCACTCTATTTCCAAAAAAACTTTTATGTAGTTATACATTGTTCCACTTACACAATGGTTTTGAGTTTGTACATGAGCCGTTTGTGCCATACTTGTTCATATGCTTTTTTTATATCAAAAAAAGTTGCGAGGATGTTTTTTTTTTTTCCGTCTCGCAAATTGTTGTTAACTTGAGTCGTTAGTTTAACTATAGGTGTTCTACTGATGATCTTCCTTTTTGAAAACCAGCTTGTTAATTGGAATTACTTGTGTTGTGTGTTAAAATATGTTAACCTGTTTAGAACAATTTTTTCCATCAGTTTGCACATATGAGACGTTAGGGCGATTGGTCGGTAGCTGTTTATATCAGATCGAGGTTTTTCCCTGTTTGTGAATGGGAATAATTATAGAATGTTTCCATACAGAAGGCAAATTTTCCCTCATTCCAACATTTTTTTTTATAAAAAGGAATATGAAATGTTTTACATTCGGAGGGATATGACGTAACATTTCATTTGAAACGCCATCTAAGCCTACTGATGTCTTTTTATTTCCTATATTACTGAGACATTCTTCCACTTCTTGTAATGTTATGGGAACATTCAGGTAATGGTCTATTACAGGGTCAGGGTCGTTGTAAATGGCTTTTCTTTCCTCTTGCTCTCTGTGTTGTTTCTTTTCTGCTGTTAGACTGTCTGTGCTGCTATTTTTTGAAAATATGTTGGCGAATGCTTCAGCTTTGTCTGAGTTGGAGGGGAAATCAGAGTTAGGGAGCTTGATCGGACATGTTGGTAGAGATACTCCGTTTTTCATTATTCTTAGATTTGCCCACACCTTTTGATAATCTTTGAAACTATTTACTTCATTTTTACAAAAGTTTGACCAATATTGTCGTTTAGCTAGTGCCGTCACTTTGTTAAAATGATTTTTTGGCCTTTTTTTTTTTCTCAAGCAGTTTTGAATTACGTTCTTCTCCTTTACTTCGTAAGTACGCTCTTAGTTTTACGTTTTTCTCCTTTTTAGCTTGTTCGCAATGTTCGTTCCACCCAGACATTACCGTGTGTGTTTATTTAGTTTGGCTTGATTACTTTTTATTCTGGGTATTGACTGATTTGCAGCAGATAGCATGGCTTTTTGAAATTTACAATACAATTCATCAACAGTTAGGTAGTTGAATTCATTCATGTCGACGTTAAACGATTTAAGTAAGTTTTGTGAAGCTGTCCCAGTTAGCTAATTTATAGTTATATTTTGGTACCTTTTCTTGCGACATGTCTTTTGGTTCAGGCCTTATAGATTAAAAGTGGTGATAATGGGGATATGATCACTGTGTTCAGAGTGTCATTTAAGGTCTGCCAGTCACATAGAGGTGCTAGATCTGGAGATGTTAAGGTTAAATCTATTGCACTGGGCTTGTGATTGGGGTTATCGGGAACACGCGTTATTCTCCCGTCATTTAAAAGATATAATGGCGAGTCAACAATGTTCTCAACGAAACGACTGCTAGTAATTAATTGACAGTCTTTATCCCAGAATGGCGAATGAGCATTAAATCACCAGTAATTATGAACTTGTTATTGTGATCTGATTTTAGGTGTAGCGATCGAAGCCATTCGGTATTTATCTCATTAGGCCCTCGAGGTAAGTATATCGACACTACAGTGAATGTGGTGTCAGTGTTTATTTTGGACCCTGACTGCACTGGAATAGGCATCTTGCAAGTCTGGTGGAACAGGACTAGTACATGGGTATACTTCTCTCCTTCTTTTTTATGTAAATAGCAACGTGGGTTTTATCTTCTGTGGCTCCTTGATGGGTAATGGGTGGAAAATAGTAGCCACTGAGTTTAGGTAACCTATTCCTCTTCACATTGAGAGACTGCAAAGCCAATACATTATATTTTTCTTCGGCAAGGTGTTGGGTTAGCTGATCAAGACTAGTTGAGATGGATCGACAGTTCCACTGGAAAACTTAAAAGAAACGTTATTTAACATGGAAATTTAACTCTCTTTAGACCAACTACGAGAAAAATCTCAAGATCTAGATCTAAATCTAATTGTTTCACGTTTACAAAGTCAAAATGGATAACAAATTATGTGTAGAGTAGTACACCACGTATACTTTTTTACACAAGTGGTGGTATTACAGTCAGGATGAAGTGGATGCTGAAGATTTATAAGTTCTTGTTTCACCAGTCATATAAGACACTAAATCTATTACTCCAAGGGGCACGGTTGTAGTAGGGTCGCTCCAGAAACGGCTCGTAGTACCGAGGTGGTTTGATACCGTGATGGCCTCGCCGCTTTCCGGGGTTTCTTCCAAAGCAGACCCCTGATGTGACGGCCGATGTTCCTGGCCAGGACGCTGGCTCCAAGATTGGTAGGGTGCAGGCCGTCACGGAGAGATGCAGGAGTCTGGATGCAGGTTGTTATGGCTGATGAGACTGATGTTGGCGTCTTCATTTAGTTCAGACGTAACAAGCGCATTGAAGAGATCTCTCTTGATGTTTTTAATTGAGGATCTGTCACTGGTGCTACTTTACTAATAATCACTTTGAGGCCAGGGTTTTCTTTTGTAATGTTTCTGACACACTTTGTAAGATTTTCACTGCATTTAGTAGGAGATGAGTGCTTTAGATCGTTAATGCCACAGTGAATGACAAGTGCTTCTTGACCTTGATGTGCAGCGTTGAAGGTTTCCTTCACATCTGTAATTCTGCAAGTTTTG
Organism: Conus betulinus; assembly: GCA_016801955.1. NCBI lineage: Eukaryota > Metazoa > Mollusca > Gastropoda > Neogastropoda > Conidae > Conus > Conus betulinus. The sequence goes on from JADBJO010009637.1 coordinate 24,617, forward strand.
CGTTGGTCAGCTTTGAATCCGTACGAGTCGCCAAGTCGTTTGCCATTTACTTTGTTGATCACCGAGTCTTGCAAGACCAAAACACTAGGGAGGTCAGGTTCGGATTTTTTCTCCTTCTTCTTCGAATTTGAGCCATGACGTACTGATGAATTTACTTTGACGTATGGTTCTCTGACGTCACTTTGCTGTTCTAGAACTGTTTTTTTTCCAGACTATCGTTTTTGTTGTTTCTTCGGTTTTGGGTGGTCTTTGTTGGTTGAAAGCCTCTCTTGGGCTGCTCTACGGGTGAAGAAGACAACCCGGAGCTGACGACTTCAGCATAAAGAGGTGTAGATATGCTGTTCGGTCTGCGTGCCGACACTAGCCATTGTCGTCTTTTTGTTTTGTGTCAGATCAGGCCGTTGACTTTCATTTTTTTTTTAATTTTTACTAGTTTTTCTAATACAGAAATCCGAGTGCATAAACTTTGGATGTTATTTTGAGATCGGAAATTGCATGTGTCGCTTGCCTGGAATTGTAAGATTGCTCAGATGTATTAGATGAGCACTGATGCCTGGTGGACCTGAAGGCAGTTGAGTTGAAGGCAACGAAGCGCCCTGCTCCCTTCAGCCTTGGTTCACTGCCTTTCTTTAGTGACTTTCTGTGACCGCGGCTGTTGGAGCCCCAAATCAGGGTCGCCAAGGCTGACGATCCCCGAGTCCAGGCTTTCCCTGTGGACACCCTGGTCATTTTTTAAAAGATTTCACAAATTTTCAGCAGGCCACTTCTTCAGTTGTCACTTGTAGCCGCCATCTTGTGTGTATGTGTATGTGTATGTGTGTGCGTGAAAGCATGTGTGTGTGTGTGTGTGTGTGTGTGTGTTTGTGTGTGTGTGTGTGTGTGTGTGTGTGTCCACAAAAAGTCTAAGATTTTTTAAAGCACCTTTGCCTTTTGTAGGTAGTTATGAATGTGTGTTATGTGTTATTCAACAAGTTCGGTCAAATACTTCCATTACTTCTCAACAAAACTGCTTAAAACTAAATAGTACTTCATGTTTCACTCTTTTGCAAGAGAAGCTCTGTGATTTTGTTCTTATAGAACAGGGAGTACTTTAGAATGAAACGAGAAATGCTCTGTGTGTGTGTGTGTGTGTGTTCCACTCGCTCCAGACAAAACTACTGGGCCGATCTTTCTGAAAATTTGTGCGTATATTCCTTTTGGGTCAAGGACGATGCCCGATGTTTTAGTTTACCGTTATAGCCGTTACTAAGGGCTGTAACGGCCTGTAACGGTTTTTCTTCTTTATGGAATATCCCAGAAAGTATTTGACCGATCTTTGTGAAAACTTAGCGGGTATATTCCTATGGAATACGAATGATGCCTGATGTTTCAGTAACCGTTATAGCCGTTATTAACGTTTCTGTGACGGCCCATAGCGGTTGTTCTTCTTTATGGAATATCTCAGAAAGCACTTTGTCGATCTTTCTGAAAATTTGTACTACTTGTAGGTATGTTCATTATGGGTCACAGATGATACCCGATGTTTTAGGCTACCGTTATAGCCGTTACTAATGGCTGTAATGGCCCATAACGTTTTTTTTTAATGGAATGTCTCAGAAAGTACTCGGCCGATCTTTCTGAAAATTTGTAGGTATGTTTATTATGGGTCACGGATGAGGCCCGATGTTTTAGGTTACCGTTATAGCCGTTACTAACGGCTGTAAAGACCAAGAACAGTTTTTCTTTTTTATGGAATGTCTCAGAAAGTTCTTGGCCGATCTTTCTGAAAATTTGTAGATATGTTCATTATTGATCACGGATGATGCCCGATGTTTTAGTTTACCGTTATAGCCGTTACTAACAGCTATAACGGCCCCTAACGGTTTTTCTTCTTTATGGAATATCTAAGAAAGTACTTGGCTGATCTTTCTGAAATTTGTAGGTATGTTCATTATGGGTCACGGATGATGCCCGATGTTTTAGTTTACCGTTATAGCCGTTACTAACAGCTATAACGGCCCATAACAGTTTTTTTTTTAATGGAATATCTTAGAAAGTACATGGCCGATATTTCTGAAAATTTGTAGGTATGTTCATTATGGGTTACAGATGATGCCCGATGTTTAAGTTTACCATTGTAGCCGTTACTAATGGCCCGTAATGGTTTTCTTCTTTATGGAAAATCTCAGAAAGTACTCGCCCCGATCTTTCTGAAAAATTTGTAAGTATGTTAATTATAGGTCACAGATGATGGCCGATGTTTACTATAATAGCCATTACTAACAGTTACACCAGCCCAAGATGGTTTTTTCCTCTTTATGGAATATATCACGCGTATTCAGGATAAACCGGGAGTACGTTTATATGCTTTGCATCTTGTTCTTGTTTGTCGTGAATCAATAGGGGCTCCGCGTTTTGCGGCAAGTGCAAGTATTGTGGTGGCATGGTATGTCTGGTGCTGTTCCTTGGTGTTTTGTCTTTGCAGGTGTTTTTTGTGTTGTTTGCGAGTGATTTGGTTGTGATGGCTCAAAAGTTTTCTTTTAATGTTATTTCAGTTGTTTTTTGCTTTTTTTTTCATTTGATTGTAGTGAATCAATAAGGGCTCAGCGTTCGACAGTAAGTAGAAGTGCCATGTTGTTAGTTGCTGTTGCTTGTCGTTTTACAATAAGTTGAAGTGTTGTGCTGGTATAATGTGTTTGTTGCTGTTGTTTGTCGTTTGACAGTAAGTAGAAGTGTTGTGTTGGTGTAATGTGTGTGTTGGTATAATGTGTTTGTTGCTGTTGTTTGTCGTTTGACAGTAAGTAGAAGTGTTGTGTTGGTGTAATGTGTTGTTGGTATAATGTGTGTTTGTTGCTGTTGTTTGTCGTTTGACAGTAAGTAGAAGTGTGGTGTTGGTATAATGTGT
>JADBJO010009637.1:32500-55000 GCA_016801955.1 Conus betulinus
GTTGAACTATAGCCTTCGCTACAGCATGTCAGCGACTCTGAGACAGAAAAAAATTGAGAGAGAGAGAGAGAGAGAGAGAGAGAGAGAGAGAGATTCCACAATCTCTACTTTGACCGTTGACATGACCATGCCGTGACCAGGACACGGTGGGGTCAGGGGTGCAGTCACAGCCCTCCCCCCAGAGCAGCCCGGAGGTCAACGTGACCTGTGGCCTTCAGGCAGACATGGTGGACGAGCAGGTGGGCTCCACTCTGGCCCTGCTGACCAACTCGGTGGAGGAGGAGGTGGACATCCCGGAACCGGACGAAGCTGACGTGAGTTGGACGAACATTGTACGGAGGGAGGGCAATGAAGAAAAGAGGTGTGTGCGTGTTGTGTGTGTGTGTGTGAAAGGACGGAGAGTGTATCTGGATCGGGGTTAGTATGTGGAGAGGGATGGACAAGCAGGGGTGCATTGCGGAAGACTGTGTGTGTGTGTGTGTGTGTGTGTGTGTGTGTGTGTGTGTGTGTGTGTGTGTGTGTGTGTGTATAAAAGAGAGAGAAAAATATGACTGCTGATCGAAATACCGAGCAGTACATTTAAAGTAACCTTTTTAACCTTTGATTACTCTTTATTTTCGTCCACAATATTCCGGGTTTTTTTTCAGTTTATTGCACGTTCAAGCAAGTTGCATTTTGTATATCATTCGTTTCATCTCTTCAATGATTTTTTTTTTAATAAAACCAGTGTTCAAAGTGAACCGTCTCCTACGATGTGCATTTTGCATCCTGACTATCTGGAATACCTGTGCAGATACCTGGCGGGTCCACGGCCATGCTGACTCGGCGCCAGCATCTGACCACGGGACAGGTGCTGCAGAACAGGATGAAGGGCCGGCTGCACGCCAAGGCCACCTCCCCTTCCCCCCTCATACCTCACGCGCCCTCTATGCATAGTCCAGGTCAGTCCTCCACAGTTTGTTTGTTTGTTTTTGGATGGTAATGATGGTGGTTCGAGGATAGGGAGTGCCAATATGATGTGCTTTCTCAGGTCCATGGTACGAGGTCGTGCATCGATTATATCACCAACTGGATGCTCTTGCAACTTTGAGGTGGAATTTGTATATAAACAAATACACGTCCTGTAGTTCTCCAGTTTTTAGCAGCTGCTGCTTGTTCCTTTTCGATTTTCGCTCTGCAGTATCCAACCAGGGTTCGCTAGCCTCCCATGACGAAATCACGCACAGTTATCTCCCTTCTGGATGATCGTGATAGAGTAGAGTGCTTTTAGTCGTTTCCTTTTTACTAGTCTACACGTCCACCCCACCCCATCCCCCACCCCTCTACATTTTTTAAAAATATATATACCAAATCAGTTGTAGTTTACTTTTTTCTTATCTTTAACTGGAACACGTTGCCAAGACTCATAGATGATGCCAATAACTGATTTGTTTCATTACATCGTCTTGGCGCCAAGAACCGTCTTCCTTAAAACAGAACACCCGTTCCCAAGAGCTGGACTTCTCTCTTTACCATCAGTGCTTTGTGAAGTTGACCACTGTTGTGAACTTCTATTAATTTCCGTTCAACAGTCGTGTGGGGTAGTTACTGATTTTCTGAAGCTCAAGACGAAAAGGTAGAAAAACGGACATTTGTTGACGAACATGTTACTTCAAGTCCAAAACTCGTTTTAAACAGTATCTTGCATACTTAACTTTGAACCCAGCTGTCTCTTTACCCTATCAAAGGACACGTAGATGCGCATGTCTGGAAGATGATTCCGGACACCAATCAACAGGGCACCGAGTAATCGCCACTCATCAACATAGCACCGAGTTATCGCCACTCATCTCATCAACATAGCACCGAATTATCGCCACTCATCCACATAGCACCGAGTTATCGCCACTTATCAACATAGCACCGAGTTATCGCCACTCATCAACATAGCACCGAGTTATCGCCACTCATCAACAAAGCACCGAGTTATCGCCACTCATCAACAAAGCACCGAGTTATCGCCACTCATCAAACAAAGCACCGAGTTATCGCCACTCATCACAAAGCACCGAGTTATCGCCACTATTACAAACCAGTGCACGTTACTTTCATCCCCCAGTACTCCGCCGTTTGGGAAACCTCGTTTTTCTTTTCTTTTCCCAGCTTGCTCAGTGTTCAGCGTTGTGTTCCCATACCCAGACTGGTCCCCGTTCAACCTTGTGTGTTGTGTTCCTGTCTGGGATCACCGCTCACCGTTAGCATTCTGTTGCCATTGATGCCGCTAGGCATCATTTTATTTCCGTGTCTTGGTCATCGTTCAACGTTTTGTTTCTGTTCCCTACTGGGGACATTCTTAGCGTTTTGTTTCTGTTCCCAACTAAGTTGGTGATGATTCTCCATTTTGTTTCAAGTCCTCGTGATGTTTCTCTGTATTGTCCCCCCCCCCCCCCCCCCCCCCCCCCCCCCGCATCCATTTTCATTTGTGTTCCCAGTGTAGTCAGTGCCATCCATGTTGAGTTTCTTTACTATATTAGCTTTCCAGTTCAGTATTTCATTTCCATTTTGCGGCTTTGTTTTTGTTCCAATTCCCCGTTTTGCCCCATTCCCAACCCCCGACCCTCTCCGCCCCCACCCTCGCCCCGCTCATTCCCCCCCCCCCCCCCCCCCCCCCCCCCCCGCCAACCCACACACCTATTTGTTTCTGAACTGCTTTTTGTTTCTTTCTGCTGCCCATCCCATTTTGTACATACAAATATATATCATGGTACATACAGGAGGGACCGGAATGGGCCAGTCCTCGTTCACAGAGATCAGCAGGAAAGGGGTGACTCCAGGCAAAGGACACAGTCCTTCCACTAAACGAAATCCAGATTTAGGAGGTGAGTGAATCTGTGTTCGCTTGGTTTTAGTTTCCTTGACATGTTGCGTGGATTAAGTGGTGAAAGGGAGGGTGGGAGGTGGGGGGAAGGGAATATCATCTTGGCTACTACTGCGCAAAGATGTAGAACTGAAGTGCGGAGTGTTATTACATGGTTATCTCCCTTGAATATCATCTCGGCGTTACTCTGCGCAAAGATGTTAGTACTGAAGTGCAGAATGTATTACATGGTTATTTCCCTTGACTATCATCTCGGCGTTACTCTGCGCAAAGGTGTAGTACTGAAGTGCAGAATGTATTACATTGTTATCTCCCATGTCTGAAGGATAATTCTGTAGGGCAGATTTTGGGGGCTATAAACACGATTACAGGGCTTACAGCTTCTAAAAGTTATGAGTTCTTTTAGGTTTCCGTTTACGAAAGGAAATACACGCACAAATTGAGACACGGTATCTTCATTTGTGCATGGAACAGCTTTGAACATGCAGGATGCCGTTTTTTCGTTGCATTCATTTTCGTTACAGTTACAGCCGATTTAGGTAGCTGCTGCACGAGGGATGTGCATCTTTCAAAAAAAACTTACTTCCTTTCCTTGTCATGCGAATGAACCAAGACAATTTGGAACTGCCCGTTGTGGCGCATTATCAGAACCTGTAACAAATTCTAGTGTGCATTATAATGAAGTAGAATCTTCTTTGGGCGTGGGCTCGCGAGCTTATGCACGTATGTCTGTGTTTGTGGTAGCAAGTGTGAGATGGTTTTCAATTTTTGTTTATGTTCTTGCGTGAGATCTTTTTTTTTTTTTTTTTTTTTTTTATCAATCAAAAGACGGCCATTGTCCGATGTCAAATGGACATAGTTTAGCGATTGTCTGCCATCAGGTCGCGACCAGACCCACCTCATCATGCCGGGGAGTCGTCGTCGGAACAGCACGACCAGCACGCTGAGCTCTTACATGAGCAGTATGAGGTCCGACACCAGCCCCTTCCCCCCGGTGGGCAGCAAGATGTCCTCCCGACGATCCTCCGAAGCTTCCCAGGTGAGACAGAGAGAACATAGACATAGGGATAGTGACAGGGAGAGAAAGACTGATGAGATGTGCAAGGAGAATGAGGAGAGAAATACAGAGAGAGGGGGGGGGGGGGGGGGGTAAAGATCAGGAGGATAACATTGATATTGGTAAATTAAAAGAAAGGGGGAGAGAATCTCAGCAATCTGATGGATATGCTCATGGTCTTCAACCAAGTCTGCCCAAGTGATTGTACGTAGTTTTGCACCAACTAATGCCCAAATCAGATAGTGTGGGTGAAAAAAATAATGCGTCGTTGCTGTATACGTAAGTTTATCCTTCTAGTCGAATATGAGGAAGAATGAAGCTGCTCCGGCCAGTCTGAAATTTCTTCATGTTCCAAAGACACTGGGTATGAGTCAGATCGGATCCCGCTAGGAAATCCAGAGACATAGACGGTTTATTTGGATGTTCAAACATTTACCCACAGCAGACTGCGCGTGATGTTTCTAAAGAACGTCTGGACAAAGCTGGCCAGTAAACTGGTCCCAGATTGTTAACAACTTTGAAGAGAGAGAAGCCAGTCTGATGTTCACCCATCTTTTCTATTGAGAGTAGTTGGTTCGAGTCTTTCAACAGGAAAGCCCAGGTCCAGAACTTGTATAGCAATAGCTGTCAGTGGATCTTGCCAGTGAATAGCTGTCGGTGGATCTTGCCAGTGAATAGCCGTCAGTGGATCTTGCCATTGAATAGCTGTCAGTGGATCTTGCCATTGAATAGCCGTCAGTGGATCTTGCCATTGAATTGCTGTCAGTGGATCTTGCCATTGAATAGCTGATCTTGCCATTGAATTGCTGTCAGTGGATCTTGCCATTGAATAGCTGTCAGTGGATCTTGCCATTGAATTGCTGTCAGTGGATCTTGCCAGTGAATAGCTGTCAGTGGATCTTGCCATTGAATTGCTGTCAGTGGATCTTGCCATTGAATAGCTGTCAGTGGATCTTGCCATTGAATAGCTGTCAGTGGATCTTGCCATTGAATAGCTGTCAGTGGATCTTGCCATTGAATAGCTGTCAGTGGATCTTGCCATTGAATAGCTGTCAGTGGAAAGCCATTGAATAGCTGTCAGTGGATCTTGCCATTGAATAGCTGTCTGGTGCCATTGAATAGCTGTCAGTGGATCTTGCCAGTGAATAGCTGTCAGTGGATCTTGCCAGTGAATAGCTGTCAGTGGATCTTGCCAGTGAATAGCTGTCAGTGGATCTTGCCAGTGAATAGCTGTCAGTGGATCTTGCCAGTGAATGCCATCTTGCCAGTGAATAGCTGTCAGTGGATCTTGCCAGCTGAATCTTGCCAGTGAATAGTCAGTGGATCTTGCCAGTGAATAGCTGTCAGTGGGATCTTGCCAGTGAATAGCTGTCGGTGGATCTTGGATAGCTGTTGGATCTTGCAGTGAATAGCTGTCGGTGGATCTTGCCAGTGAATAGCTGTCAGTGGATCTTGCCAGTGAATAGCTGTCGGTGGATCTTGCCAGTGAATAGCTGTCAGTGGATCTTGCCAGTGAATAGCTGTCGGTGGATCTTGCCAGTGAATAGCTGTCAGTGGATCTTGCCAGTGAATAGCTGTCGGTGGATCTTGCCAGTGAATAGCTGTCGGTGGATCTTGCCAGTGAATAGCCAGTGAATAGCTGTCAGTGGATCTTGCCAGTGTAGCCGTCAGTGGATGCCAGTGAATCGGTGGATCTTGCCAGTGAATAGCCGTCAGTGGATCTTGCCAGTGAATAGCTGTCGGTGGATCTTGCCAGTGAATAGCTGTCGGTGGATCTTGCCAGTGAATAGCTGTCGGTGGATCTTGCCAGTGAATAGCTGTCGGTGGATCTTGCCAGTGAATAGCTGTCGGTGGATCTTGCCATCTTGAATAGCTGTCGGTGGATCTTGCCAGTGAATAGCCGTCAGTGGATCTTGCCAGTGAATAGCTGTCAGTGGATCTTGCCAGTGAATAGCTGTCAGTGGATCTTGCCAGTGAATAGCTGTCAGTGGATCTTGCCATTGAATAGCTGTCAGTGGATCTTGCCAGTGAATAGCTGTCAGTGGAGCTGTCGGTGGATCTGCCAGTGAATAGCTGTCGGTGGATCTTGCCAGTGAATAGCTGTCAGTGGATCTTGCCATTGAATAGTGGATCTTGCCTGAATCGTCAGTGGATCTTGCCAGTGAATAGCTGTCAGTGGATCTTGCCAGTGAATAGCTGTCAGTGGATCCTGCCATTGAATAGCTGTCAGTGGATCTTGCATTGAATAGCTGTCAGTGGATCTTGCCAGTGAATAGCTGTCAGTGGATCTTGCTATTGAATAGCTGTCAGTGGATCTTGCCAGTGAATAGCTGTCAGTGGATCTTGCCAGTGAATAGCTGTCAGTGGATCTTGCCAGTGAATAGCTTTGTGATCTTGCCAGTGAATAGCTGTCAACTTGCTATTGAATTGTCAGTGGATCTTGCCAGTGAAAGTGTGGATCTGCCATTTGTGCTTGTAGACCTTGTTGTACCAGTTTTGCCTGCAGTGTCTCATAGATGTACCGGTGGGGTGTGCTGGGGAGGGAAGGGGAACTTGTGTTTGGGACCTGCTGTTGTGGTGTTCAGTGTTGGATATGAATGGACCACATTTGCTCTCCAAGATGGCAACACCAAATCTGGGCTTTGATGGAACTCCTGAAGGACAGGATCATCATAGATATTTGTCGCAAGTATTTTAAAACGTCAGCTTTCATTGTATTAGAATCACTAAGAAAGATGGACCCTGTTTCATTTGATCAGACTGAAATGGTCATTGTGACGAACTATGTACAAGATCGGTAGTTTTCAAGCATCAACTTTAGGTTTTAATTATTTTCCAAGAATCGGCTTCGTTTCAGATTTAATTTGGGGCTTTTATTCAGTACAGTTTAAATGCAAATTCAGTCACGTTTTTTAGCCCAGCCTAACCTGGAGTTGTCAGTCAGTTAAATCTGGACCTGTTCGATTGAGGCTATGATTGCTGGCGACAAGACACGAACAGCTCCAGTTTGTAAACTGATTTGCAGCTCCAGTGAAATTTCTGCGGTCGGCAGGGGCTATAAAATGACTTGAATTGAAAGCACTTGTACATTTGATTCAGTCAAAAATAAAAATTCATCGACTTGCCACCCACTCGTCCATCCAACCCCCCAAACCTGCAGGTGTCCAACACCCGTCTGAGCATCAACAACTCGCCCTACGAGTACGACATCACGGGCAACCGGCCCCAGCAGACCAGCTCCGCCAGCTGCTCTCGGCGCTCCAGCGAGAGCAGCAGCTCCTGCAATGTGGGCGCCATGTCGGCCATGATGCAGAAGGCGAACCTGGGCTCCCACCCCAACCTCGGGCTTCAGCAGCAGGGCTCCTGCTCCTCAGCCCATCTCCAGAGCCCTCCCCAACAAATACTCCAATGAGCGGCTGGCGAGGTAAGGGTCGTCAAACTGTCACGGCAAGATTCAGGGTGTAAGAATCTATTTAAATCATTTTTATCTTGTTACAGACCCCCCCCCCCCACCCCTTTTTGTTACAGACATCCCCCCCTCCAATTATTCACACACACAGACCCCCAGCCTCCCACCCACACCCACACCCCATTACACACACTCGCACACAGACCGCCCCTCCCCCAGACCCTCCACCCCATTATATACAACCACAGGCACCCTACCCCACCCCATTATATACAACCACAGGCACCCTACTACCCCCACCCCATTATACAGATACAAACATCCCCACCCCCCGACCCCTATCCCATTACACACACAGACCCACACACCATTGTACTCACGCAGAGAGACCCTCCACCCCATTATACACACACACACACACACACACACACACACACACACACACACACACACACACGCGCGCGCGCGCGCGCGCACAGTCCCTCCAGCCCATTATACACACACACACAGCCCCCCATTACACACACGCTGACTCCCGCCCCAGCCCCCCACACCACCCCCCGTTACACACACAGACCCCCCACCCCACCCCATTACACACACAGAGACCCCCACCCTACTACACACACAGTGACACCCCCCCACCCCATCCCATTACGCGCACACAGATACCCCCCACTCCACCCCATTACACACACACACAGACCCACCCCACCCCATCCATACAGTGACAATCCCCACCCCACCTCATTACACACACACACACACAGACCCCACCCCACCTCACCCCCATTACACACACACAGACCCCCCTACCCCATTACACACACAGAGACCCCACCCCACTCCACCCCCCACCCCATTACTCACAAACAGACCCGCCCCCGGCCCACCCCATTACACACACACACAGACCTGCCCCCCCCAGCCACCCCCCTCACCCCATCACACACACACACACACACACACACACACACACACACACACACACACACACACCTGCCCCAGCCCCCCCCCCCCCCATCCCACCCCATCACACAAAGAGACCCGCCCCCAGCCCCCATCCCACCCCATCACACACACAGAGATCCGCCCCAAGCACCCCACCCCACCCCATCACACACACACACACACACACACACACACACACACACACACACACAGACCTGCCCCCCCCCCCCCCCCCCCCCCATCCCACCCCATTACACACACAGAGACCCGCCCCCAGCACCCCACCCCACCCCATTACACATAGAGACCCGCCCCCAGCCCCCCCCCCCCCCCATTACACACACACAGAGACCTGCCACTAGAACCCCCCCCCCCCATCACACACACAGAGATCCCCCCCCCAGCACCCCACCCACCCCACCCCATCACACAAAGAGACCCGCCCCCAGCACCCCACCCCACCCCATCACACACACAGAGACCTGCCCCAGCCCCCCACCCACCCATTACACACAGAGACCCCGCCCCCAGCACCCCACCCATTACACACAGAGACCCGCCCCCAGCACCCCCACCCCACCCCATCACACACAGAGAACCCCCCCCCAGCACCCCACCCCACCCCATCACACACAGAGACCCGCCCCCAGCACCCCACCCCACCCCATCACACACAGAGGACCGCCCCCCAGCCCCCCACCCCCCCCCCATCACACACACACAGAGACCCGCCCCCCAGCACCCCACCCCACCCATTACACACACAGAGACCCGCCCCCAGCACCCCACCCCACCCCATCACACACAGAGACCCGCCCCCAGCACCCCACCCCACCCCATCACACACAGAGACACGCCCCAGCACCCACCCCACCCCATCACACACAGAGACCCGCCCCCAGCACCCCACCCCACCCCATCACACACAGAGACCCGCCCCCCACACCCCACCCCACCCATTACACACACACAGAGACCCGCCCCCAGCACCCCACCCCCACCCCATCACACACAGAGACCCGCCCCCAGCACCACACCCCACCCATTACACACACAGAGACCCGCCCCCCAGCACCCCACCCCACCCATTACACACAGAGACCCGCCCCCAGCACCCACCCCCACCCCATCACACACAGAGACCCGCCCCCAGCACCCCACCCCACCCATTACACACACAGAGACCCCCCCCCAGCACCCCACCCACCCCCCCACACACACTGAGACCCGCCCCCAGCACCCCACCCCCACCCATCACACACACAGAGACCCGCCCCCAGCACCCCACCCCACCCATTACACACACAGAGACCCGCCCCCAGCACCCCACCCCACCCATTACACACACAGAGACCCCCCCCAAGCACCCCACCCCCACCCCCCATCACACACACAGAGACCCGCCCCAGCACCCCACCCCACCCCATTACACACACAGAGACCCGCCCCCAGCACCCCACCCCACCCATTACACACACAGAGACCCGCCCCCAGCACCCCACCCCCACCCATTACACACAGAGACCCGCCCCCAGCACCCCACCCCACCCCATACACACACAGAGCCCCCGCCCCCAGCACCCCACCCCACCCATTACACACAGAGACCCGCCCCCAGCCCCCCACCCCACCCCATCACACACACAGAGACCCGCCCCCAGCCCCCACCACCCCATCACACACACAGAGACCCCCCCCCAGCACCCCACCCCACCCCATCACACACAGAGACCCGCCCCCAGCACCACCACCCCACCCCATCACACACAAAGACCCGCCCCCAGCACCCCACCCCACCCATTACACACACACACACACACACACACACACACACACACAAACAGAGACCCTCCCCAGCACCCATCCACCCCATCACACACACACAGACCCGCCCCCAGCCCCCCACCCCAGCCCAACCCATTACACACACACAGACCCGCCCCGAGCACCACACCACACCCCATTACACACACGGACACGCCCCTAGCTTCCTTCCGACCCCCCCCCATTACACACAGAACTCACCCTCACCCCCCCCCTCCCCCCCCCCCCTCCAGTGTGTGGGCATTGTGTGGTGTGGTTTAGAGTGTTTGTGTGGTGGTGGTGGTTGTGTATGTGGGCGTTGTGTTTGTGTTGTTGGTGTGTTGTGTTGTGGGTGCGTTTTTTTGGTGTGTGGGCGTGTTGTGTTTGTGGTGTGGCATTTGTGGTTGTGTTGGGAGTAGTTGTGTCGGGGTGTGTGTGGGAGTGGTTGTGTTTGTGTGTGGGGGCGTGCTATGTTTGTGTTGTGGGTGTGTTTGTGTGGTGTGTTGTTTGTGATTGCTGTGTTGGTGCGTTGTGGTGTGGGTGTGTTGTGCTGGTGTGTGTTGTGGGGGTGGGGAGGTGTTGTGAGTCGGGGTTTCAGGTGGTGTTGGGGCTGGGAGAGGGTTTGGGCGGTGTTGTGGGTTGGGGTGGTGTGGGTGTTGTGGGTGGTGTGGGTTGGGGGTAGTTTCGGGGTTGGGCTAAGGTTGGGTTGGGTAAAAACCAGTAATGTCAAGAACGGAACCTCAGTTTGTGTGTGTATGCGTGTCGGCGTGCAGCCTACTTGAGAGTGTGTGTGCGTGCGTGCGCATGCATTATGGGGGAGGTGACGAGTGGGATAGAAGAAAAATGCTTTCCTTTCTTTCCTTGTCCATTTGTTTCATGATTCAAACTACAGATTTGTCAGGTCGTTCTGTAAATGTCAGTATCCTTTTTTTCTCTCAATGATACTAACAATGCAAACAAGTGAAACTTGCCTCAAGTACCCAGAGGCAGTAACGCGGTTGTAAATCGATGATTTTTTTTGTTTGTTTTTGTTTCCGTGACAGCGTATGCCTCTGTATGCATTCCGTGCACATGATCCTGCGGAATTTATAAAAAACCTTGTCACAGAGGCTACATATTATCCAATAAATTGATCTTGCGTGGTGGCCAAGGTGTATGAAAGTAGGGAAGTTCCTCTTCATGAGGGAGACAGATGGAGAAAGAGGGAGAAGGAATGGGGATGAAATATACAACGATTTCTTTCTGTATGATCTTCGATGTTCCTGAGTGAAGCGTGTTTTTAATCTGCCTTTTAAAATCAGTTCAGTTTCTGTGACTTACATAGTATCCTCAGTTTACCAAACAAGTGAAAATATCAGTACAACCTACAGCTTAATTTGACATTACACTCGTCTCAGTCAGTTAGTAGGCAGTTCTTTTAGTGACGAATGATTTGTCATTGTCGGTTCACAAAGGAAAGATGACTGTTTAACTTTTTCTTTTTATCCCCTTTCAGTCTTTAATTCCTGTAACTATGAAACTATTTTCACTGCTAAACTTTTTTTATCCTTTCACTACATACGATTGAAAGGTTGCACGGAAGCTCTCGATAACGATTGAAAGAAATCTTTCAAAACTGGCTTTATGACTATTGTAAGAGAGGATGTTTTAGACGTCTGGTAAGTGTTCCTTAACAGTCCTTAGACTTGGGGGCACCTTTTTGAAAGACATACATCTGATCAAGATTTGTCTCTCAGGTAAAACCAAGTCTTTGAAGAAGGGAGTCTTGCATGGGATATCAGTCGACAACAACAACAAAAAATTCAGAAAGATAAGTCTTTGATGGGAGGGAAGTCTTCGTTTAGAAGATCTTTACAGCGAGTTCTAATTACGTTACAGAATGCTACCCTAGCAAAGATAGCTTTGTATATGTCTGTCTTCGATTCTATTGTGTGCTTTTTTTTCTTTTACCCCATTCTCTCCATCCCAGTATAAAAAAGGATAGAAAATACCTATTGATATATGTGTAGTGCCTCCCTTTCCTCTCTCTCCCCCTAACATACTCCCCTCTACACACTCTAACCAAAACTCCCAAATCATCCAGATATCAAATACACGTGAAAACCCATCTCTTCACAGGTACTTTGCCGCCAGAAAAAGAATATGACGCCAGCAACAACAACAACACGGTAACTCGCAACAACCTTAACAACGCCAACCATCACCACACGGGTACGACTCCCAGCTGTACCCCTCTCCCGAACGACATCTCTGACATGACAACCGTCGCTCCAGCGACCCCTGTCGAGCTGATGACCCTGACTATGAATCCTTGAGGCGACTTCAACGCTTTAGCAGTCTCAGCGCTATGAAGGTTCCGCCCAGCTTACGGGGCCCTGAAGACTCCAGCCACAGCAATTTCCACTCTTTGCAGAGCAGCATGACGGATTTCTCTGTGCCCAGAGAATAACAGCGAGCACGGGTCTCCTGGCTATAGCTTCGCAGGTGACCTTGACCCAGAGGCAGCACTGGATGATCGTTTTTTGGAGGACAGCGAGGATCTGATCATTCCAGACGACATGCAGAGGTTCCTGAACGAACGTTACAACAGTCACAGTCAGCCCACCTCGGAAGACATTCAGGTAAGCTTCGGATGGTTGTGAACAAGGCAAATGGATTGGTGTGAGGGTGAACATAGATAAACAGACAGACCGGAAATAGATAAACGGGGGGAGAATGAAGATTTGAGGTTTTGATTAAAAATGGGTCGGACCAGCCGCCGTGGCGAAGTGGTTAGCGTCGCGGACTCCCGGCTGGGAGGTCGTGGGTTCGAATCCCATCAGAAGTCATGTGGGTTTTTCTGCCCCGACCGGCTCCTACCCAGAGTTTGAGTTTGCTGCGGACTCAGTTGGGAAGACTGGGACCACACAGTCGAGTTTCATCCACTTTATGGATGCGTCTCTGAGAGTGTTGCTCAAATTTCCTGACCAACACTGCAGGTGCCTGTACCTCTCGGGCCTGGTTTGACGCCGGGATATATTATGAAAGGAAGCGTAGAGTACAGCCCTGTCATGTAGTCTCAGACCGAAATGGAAAAATCCGTAGCATCATCTTCATCATGCTCATTCTCATCGATCAGCATTAAAAGAAAATGTCTCAAATTCTGTGGCCCTTCATGCCCTGCTCTCATGGTGACCTCAGTTTCGATGTCTTCTCCACGTCTGTGGCCTTGGTTTGGTTCCGTCGGGGGTCACCGGTATCGGCGGCGAGTCCATGGGGGCTGTCGTTGGACGGACGTGGTGGCGCCCTCCGGAGGGAGAGCTCACTCACGCCGGCTCCGCGACTAAGCAATTATTGTCGTCAGTAGGGGGCTTAGTAGGTGGCGTCCTGCGTGTGTTAGATCAGAAACAGGCGCCACTGAACACCACCGAAGTGACTCGGCAGCAGTGCAGTGTCTCCTCCGGTGGGTTGCCTCTTGACGACTTGACATTGACTGCTCTCTGTGGATTGCCCGGGGCTGCGGCGGGACCAGCCTGTGGCTGTGGACGGGGTGTCGGAATGAGCGGCGTGGGTGCACTGCCTCTTAGGTGGCGCAGAAGTTGGGACAGCAAAAAAAAAAAAAAAAAAAAAAAAAAAGGGTCGGATAGTGGATGATAAACCGAGCAGTAATATATGAATAAACGAGAACTGGTCTGCTTTGATGAACTGCCAGAAGAAGGGTATGCCGGCTGGATAACATGTAGACCAGTGAAAGCTTGTGTGAATTTTACCATTTTCTCAATACTTTTTATTGCATCGGTTTATGCTCATGGGGATTCCAGCACTCAGAGGAATGCATTTAACTTTCAACCAGGGAAAAACCCTGTGTCATCTTTTCTCCACCTGAGGAGATTCCAACCCTCAGCTGTCAGTAGCATGGTCCAGCGCTTTAGGTTTTTGAAGATATGTGCAGTGAATGAACATTCCTTATTTAAGGATATTCAAGACAAGCTGGCTGACAAGCAAAATAGAGATGTTCAGCAATAGGTAGGAATAAGTTTCAACAGAATAATTTCATGAACATAAATGCAAAGTGAACTTTTCCATCAAATTTCCATGGCACTGCATTTGTGTTTTGTCCACAGAGATGCTACAACGAGCGCTACAACAACAGCAACGACCACCCACAGCAGCAGAGGCAGCCCTCGCAGTTGTCGTTTGGTGATTCAGCTGGCATGGACTCTGGCTGCGGCAGTCAGCTGTCGCGCAACTCCAGCAGTGTGGGCAACTTTATCAACGACCAGCAACCACTGGCGTCGCCCATGTCCCAGCCCATGACGCCCTACCAGAGTCAGGGACCATTCTCACCCAACCTGCAGGTCCAGACTGGCTTCGACAGTGCCATGAGCTCCCCCATGCCCAGCATGACCAGTCCCTACGGTAACCAGCCCATGGCTTGCAGCCCAATGCCCCCGTCCTGGCCTCAACAAGGGCAAGGGCAAATGCCTGTCCAAGACCCCATGCCAGGTCTAGATCAGATGCAAGGTCACTTCTGCCAGCAGCAGCAAGTGATGTCCCCCCTCCTCAGCCACACCATCAGCAGCAGTATCAGCCCAATCATCCGGCGCAAGGTCCAGTGCCCATGAAGAACATGCACCAGACGTCCCACGGAGGGCACTGTCCCAGCATGGCCAACAGCAGGATGAACACAAGCATGATGACAGCCAGCAGCCTGGGCCATTCAGGAAACGTCAGTATGAACACGATGGTGCCTCAGAATTGTTCCAGCATGGCTGGCGCTGGGATGACCCAGATGTGCAGCATGGGACACGGCCTGGTTCCCTCCAGTCAGTGGCAACCCCAGGGCTCCATGCCCGAGATGCAGCCGCCGGAGCCCTACTGCGGCCAGGGCCTGATGAACGGAGAGGTGCCTGCCCAGCCCTTCACCTCTATGCCTCCTCCACCCATGATAGGGGCAGCAGACATGGCAGGAGGAGGAGGAAGGATGGGGCTGGAGCAGCACAGAATGAACCGTGCCAGCCCTCAGGTGCAAGTACCTCACATCAGCCAGTCCCAGATTCCGGCCAACGCCAAAGCCCTCAGCCGCAACAACGTGCCTGCTGCGCCAGCAGATGAACCAGCCAGTGCCTGTAGTGCAGCCAATGATGTCCCCGATGCAGCACCAGCAGCAGTCGTCCATGCCACCTCCCTCTCAGCCCACGGTGTACAGAAACAATCCCACGGCTTATAATCCAAATCACTACGGTGGTGGGAGCTATCATCCCATGTACCAGAGAAACGGTGCCAGGCAGATGCCACCACCCAACGCAGTGGTGAACAGTGCAGGGACCCCTGTGAACACGGCCACCCCGGACATTTCACGCCAGCCTCACCGAGGACTGGCCATGCCAGCCAGTGGTGCCAGCACCCCAACGGGGATGTTCAGACATCCCCACCCCCCTTCTTCCACCGGGTTTCAGAGACAGCGCAGATCCTCCCACCCTCAGCAGGCCTACCCGTGCCCCATGGAGATGTCCCCCTGGATGCAACCAGGTTACCAGTTCCACCGACTGCAAGGTCGACACGGCAGCCTCCCCGATCGAGGACTTCATGGAGAATATCCAGTCTTTGTCCGCGGAGATTATCCAGAGAATGTCCGCGGAGAATATCCAGTCTTTGTCCGCTCTCATATCCAGTCTTACAACACAGATCGAATGTTGACAGAAAATTTTATCGTTTTAATCCTGTGCTGAATACGGCCTCATGGTGGTCAACGACATGAGTCCCATGGTCGTGACAATCCTGGCCGAGGAGAATAAATATCAACATTTGGTCACCGACATGAGTTCCACGTTGACACAACTGGCCGAGGAGATTTAATATAGGATAAGTCTTGAGACCCCGACACACATAGGATAAGTCTGCCTGAAGTTGATTTATCATAGGATAAGTCTGCCTGAGCCGATTTATCATAGGACAAGTCTGCCTGAAGCCGATTTATCATAGGATAAGTCTGCCTGAAGCCGATTTATCATAGGATAAGTCTGCCTGAAGCCGATTTATCATAGGACAAGTCTGCCTGAAGCCGATTTATCATAGGATAAGTCTGCCTGAAGCCGATTTATCATAGGACAAGTCTGCCTGAAGTTGATTTATCATAGGAAAGTCTGCCTGAAGCCGATTTATCAGGTTTGTCCACGTTAACAACAGTGGAAGTTCTGGTTTCCTTTCCACTGGGTAAAACTTTTTGAAAGGTAAAGATGACCTTTTTATATGCATTATATATGATTATCTTTTTTGAGAATAGATCTGTTCAGCAAAATACTGTACTGTTCCCTTTTTTTGTGCAAACTGTTGCAGTTGGAACATTTTATAACCTGTATACATCTGAAGACGAGAAGTACTTTTTTGTTGTTGCCTGTCCAGACAGGTGCTTTGATCGAATGTGAATTTTTTTTTTGATATTTCACAACATTACAAGTGCCTGTGAACAGATTCATGTTTTGCCTTTTGTGGTGCTGATTGATTTTCTACTGATCAACGCTGCCCATGTGACTTGATTTGTTGAACTGATTTCATTTAGAGAAGCTGTCTACATATTTTGGAGTAACTTTATAACTGTGCATCATGCTGTTTGAGAAAAAAAAAAAAAACGGGTATGGGGGTGGGGGGGGGGGGGGAGGGGGGGGGAGGGGTGACAGTTGCAAGGCGAATTGCATTTTGTCGAATATGTGCCTTATCTACAAAGCGATAGCGTTATGATAACTGTAATGTGCTGTGCTGTCAGATATCTAGTTTAGGCCTTGGTATGGCCTACATGGGTGAAATAGACTTGTGGTCTGAAGAATACGTTGTGCTGCTGAACATCTTCACAAAATTGAAACGAGAAAAAAAGGCACATAAAAACCGATTGCCGTCTAATGAGATGATACTGACGAGGGTAATTCGACAAGAGAAACACAAACACCCTTATTGACATATACTGGCGGACGGTTTGCTGCCCCTTTTCATTCTGCCTGGCCTACAATTTCAGGGAAGGGGGTTCCCTGATCAAACAAGTCAAGCGGCCTCTTCTTTCATTTCACAATGGCGAGCCCTGGAAGGATGAGCCACCATAGTGTGGCACCATGCTGGAGGAAGCATTTCCACTGATGGGCCGCCCTACCAGCTGGTTTCATAATCAATCACGAATGAAGTAAAATCTTAACTGGACACAAATATATTGATCGCAAAAGATCTGCACATTAATACAGATTCAGGTCTTTTGCACATTAATAAAGATTCAAAACTAAGTGGCACATTTTGACATCACACTGTAACATTTCAAGACACGTGAAAACACCTGCAGGGTATGATCTAATCCTGGTGTTGGATCTCGAGTATCCCATCCTCGTCCCCCAACCTTCTTCATGTTGTACACTCTACCTTGGCCGACCCCAGCTGGCCTCCCCTCTCTCCTCCTCCCACCACCCCTTCTTCCCTGCACCTTCCACCCCACTTACCCCTCGTTAGCTCTGGAATCATCCCCCTTTTTTCATCCCATTCTGCGTCGTCTTCCCCCACATTCCACCTCTCTCCACTGCAGACCCATCCCCTCCTCTTTTTCCCCTGCCCCAAACCCATCCCCTCCTCTTTCCCCTGCCCCAAACCCATCCCCTCCTGTTTTGCCCTGCCCCAAACCCATCCCCTCCTGTTTCCCCTGCCCCAAACCCATCCCCTCCTCTTCCCCTGCCCCAAAACCCATCCCCTCCTGTTTCCCCTGCCCCACACCCATCCCCTCCTGTTTCCCCTGCCCCAAACCATCCCTCCCTCCTGTTTCCCCTGCCCCAAACCCATCCCCTCCTGTTTCCCCTGCCCCCAAACCCATCCCCTCCTGTTTCCCCTGCCCCTGCCCCATCCCCTCCTGTTTCCCCTGCCCCAAACCCATCCCCTCCTCTTTCCCCTGCCCCAAACCCATCCCCTCCTCCTTTCCCCTGCCCCAAACCCATCCCCTCCCTCCTGTTTCCCCTGCCCCCACCCATCCCCTCCTCTTTCCCCTGCCCAAACCCATCCCTTCCTCTTTCCCCTGCCCCAATCCCATCCCCTCTGATTCCCCTGCCCCAAACCCATCCCCTCCTCTTTCCCCTGCCCCAAACCCATCCCTCCTCTTTCCCCCCCTGCCCCAAACCCATCCCCTCCTCTTTCCCCTGCCCCCAAACCCATCCCCTCCTGTTTCCCCTGCCCCAAACCCATCCCCTCCTCTTTCCCCTGCCCCAAACCCATCCCCTCCTCTTTCCCTGCCCCAAACCCATCCCCTTCCTCTTTCCCCTGCCCCAAACCCATCCCCTCCTCTTTCCCCTGCCCCAATCCATTCATTTGTATTCCCAGTCTCTCTCCTCTATCCTGCCTTTCAGTTCACTGCTCTTCCCCATTCTTCCCCTTAAACCAACCCCTGCTATCTCTCCTTCCTCACCTAAAGCCCCCCCCCCCCCCCCCCCTTCCCTCCTAATCCAACCCACTCCTATCTCATCTACTATCCCTTCAAGCCAAGTTCTTTCCCCCGTCCCCTCCACTTGGGGTTATCTTTTCTCTACCCCCCCCCCCCCCCCCCCCCCCCCCCCACTCCCCCCTAAATCCTTTCTTCTACCACTTCTATACACTTGTCACCCCGCTATTGATTGCCCCTCCCCTCTCTCTAGCCTCAACCATTCCCCTCCCCCTGCCCAGTCCCACCCTTTCTTTCTCCTACCCCAACCCCCTTCCTTCATGTCTTGTCTCCTCCCTCTCCTTCCCGTCCCCTCTCCTCTCTTGTGTTCTGCAGCTCTTCTCTCCCTTTCCCCACCTTCCAACCCTTG
This sequence comes from Conus betulinus, assembly GCA_016801955.1. Lineage (NCBI taxonomy): Eukaryota > Metazoa > Mollusca > Gastropoda > Neogastropoda > Conidae > Conus > Conus betulinus. The sequence goes on from JADBJO010009637.1 coordinate 51,370, forward strand.
CACTTTCTTCACATCCCATCTCTTTCAAATGCCCTTCATCCCCCCCCCCCCCCCCCCCCTCCTTTTTCCTATTTCTTCTATCTTACTCCTACCATACTGCACATTGCACATCCGTCCCCCCCCCCCCCCCCCCCCCCCCTCAATTTCCTTCTACTTAGTCTTTTCCCCTCTCCTTTCCCCTTCCATGTGCACCATTGCACACAATTCCGCGCCCCCCCCCCCCCCCCCCCCCCCCCCCCGCCTCCACGCCTCTCCCCTCACCTCTACTTTTCTCCCCCTCCTTTCCCTATCCCTGAAACATACCATGTTGGCTACAGTGGTTTTAGCAGAGTAAGTCAAGGTAGTTTCTTTTTTTTTTTTAAGGTCTTCTCCCCCTCCCCCCCCCCCCCCTCCCCAACCCCACCCCCCGCCCCCTCCCATCCCCCCATACAATGGTCATACTTTCCGTTTTTCCTTGCACCATCAGTTGTGCTAAAGGCCACATGTGCGCATTTTGTATCAGCATCGCTTGGTGTTTTCTTAGTGGGCATGGTGTTGGTCAACACCAAGAACTGTAGCAAATATTTTTACACATTTCTTTCATCTTACCATGAAGCCGACATGGAATCATTCTTGCAGCAAAAAATGCATGTTGCCCTATGATATTTTTTTTACCAGTGAGATTGGAGAAAAACAAAGAGATGACGAAATCAATGTGTTCATTCTAAAGTGCCTTTTATATTGATCTTCTCTTATTTGCCATACACTTTTCTTTTTCTTTTCTTTTCTTTTCTTTTTTTTTTTTTTTTTTTTTGGGGGGGGGGGGGGGGGGTACCTCAAGAGTTGAGACATCTCCGTACTTTGGAGAACAATTCCTGCTCAAGGAACACTTCGCCCTCTATTTTTTGAGAATTTTTATCTGACACACGTCATCATTTTTGTTGTACATATATTGCAGATTCTTATAACAAATTGCATATTTTTTTTTTCTTTTCTAAAAACATAGATTGTTAGAGCAAACTGAAAATGTGGAAAACAGCAAATAATGTGTTCAGGGAGATTGCAGATGTCAGTCTTCTCTTTTAGCGAAATCCATACGAGTTTCCAATGCCATTAATCCATGTACAGATTATACAAGATCATCAAATCCGTGTCTGCATAAGTACGAAACAGAGCAAATGGGGAAAAGTGGTTTAAAGAAAAAAAATATATATATTATATGAACTTCCATGTCTCCTTTAAGAGGTCATTATTATTGTAAAGTTCTGCTTGACAGATTTGTATGACCTGTACTATAATTTCGATTTGAAATAGAACGAATCATTTTATTAATTGCCTTTTTGGTTTAATTTTCTCCAGGGAACAAAATCTTTCGCTTGTTTTTGTCTTGTCCTTTAAAAACGAGAAGCTAGGCGTGACCAAAAATGTGGGACTGTTATAGATGGATGGATGGAGGAGTATGAGGAAAAGTTTGGAGACAAAAAAATCTCCCCAGCTGTAAATCCTTAATGTTTGAGAAACAATTTTTTTTTTTTAATGTATTTATCAAGATGCTTCAAAACAAATTTTAAGTCCAGTACGATCATTTTTGTGCAAGTAAGAACATTTTCTGTATTGTTAAAGGTAAGTAAGATATTTTGTATGTTTCTTAGGTTCCTCTATTCATCCCTCCCTCCATCTTATCGAATGAACGTGTCACCCAAGCATTGTCCATTGTCCTTGTGTAAAGGTCCTTTTCTTTGAAACACTGTGATCTGTCCACTCTTATTAAGTAAACAATTAGTGTATAATTTGTCCAGTGTGTGACAAGGTCATGCATGCATGACCTTGTTGAAACATGTTTTCTCGGCAAGTTCGCCTGTCTGCCTGTCGGGAATTCAGCATGAACTTGCACTACATCTGAACAAGAACATGAAGCATTTCTTTTAACACAAATGAAAGTCACTTACTTCAAAAGATGTTTGTTGGACGTGTGAGCATATGTTATGACTTGTGATGCTGTTTTTTTTTTTCTCTCATTTTGAAGTGATGTTATCTGAAAAACACAATGCACATTATCAGTATACTTTCTTTATGATGACTAAAAACAACTGTTTGCATGGGTAGCAGTAAACTAAACCAAAACACACCTGGAGTTCGTGGCCTGTTTGTATTCTGCTGGTGTTGACATACAATTTGTCCAGTGTAAATGACAGAAATGTTGACACGGGTGAGCGTGATACACTGCGGTCAAAACAGTATACAGTATGTACAATTTACCATTGACAACTGCCTTACATTTCATCCATAATTTGAATATGTGAATCCCTCGTTTACTCTGAATATCAATAGTGTCTACACTGAAAGCCAAATGTTCTTATCAGCTTTTTAGTATTGCAATATGAGCACAATCTTGTCTTCTCTCTAATCTTGTCTGCTACGAGAGGTCTATCTAAATCACCGAACAAGTTAAAAAAAAAGAGGATGTGGCTTTTATATCACCTGTGAGTATAAACCTTTTTTTTTTTTTTTGGTTGGTTGGTTCCTCTTTTTGTAGTGTGGAGCGTCAATGCACAATTCAGTAAAATGATGTTCGCACCTGATTACATTATCAGCGAGGCACACGAGCGGAAAGAAAATCGCTATGAGACCCTTGTTGAAGATTGCGAGGAGGCGGGAAAGCCCCATTTCCCAGTCGAAGTTGGCTGCAGAGGTTTCATCGCGACTAGCGTCAGGAAGTGGATGAGAGTGGCTGGACTTGGGTCCAAAGAAAGGGAATGCCATGACAAAAGCCCTTCAGGAGACTGTTGAGAAAGCAAGTCATTGGATCTGGCTGAAGAGAGAGGACACAAGCTGGTGCGAGTCCTGACGGTTGGCAGAAAAGACATACAGTCAAATTGGCAAGGAGACCTCACATCAGTGAGGGGGCTCGGTGCGTCATTATAGCTGTCGAGAGGAAGAGCCCGAAACAGCGACGCATTGTCTCCTGATGATCTCCACGCCAGAGTCCGGTCTATGGAGCTTTTGACTGTCACGCAGCACAGATAGCTGTTTTCGTCCATCTGATTACTTCCCTTTACTCTGTCACCTGTTTTCTGCTTGCTCCCTCTGATCCAGCCCTTGAGGGGGGTCACTCCGCTTTCTGTTTAGCTGGAAGTGAGATGTTAAGAGAGGAGTCACTCCACTTTCTGTTTAGCTGGAAGTGAGGTGTTAAGAGGGGAGTCACTCCACTTTCTGTTTAGCTGGAAGTGAGATGTTAAGAGGGGAGTCACTCCTCTTTCTGGTTTTGCTGGAAGCGAGACGTTTAAGAGGGGATCACTTTCAGCTGGAAGCGAGACGTTAAGAGGGGAGTTCTGTTTTGCTGGAAGCGAGACGTAATAAGAGGGGAGTCACTCCACTTTCTGTTTAGCTGGAAGCGAGACGTTAAGAGGGGAGTAACTCCACTTTCTGTTTAGCTGGAAGTGAGGTGTTTAGAGGGGAATCACTCCACTTTTTGCTTTGCTGGAAGCGAAGTGTTAAGACATGGCACTTCATTCTGTGACTTCTACCTTTTCACTCTGTACCAAGTTTGGATGACAACAGTGAATGAAAAAGCCAGGGGTGCAGATGGTGGACAGTTCAGAGCAGCCCAGGCGCTGTGACGTCAATAACAACACATGTGAGACTGGATGGA
>JADBJO010009637.1:60000-77500 GCA_016801955.1 Conus betulinus
GGAGGCTACAAATCGCGATACACTTCTCAATATCTACTCAAACATGCACACGAAAAGCAATCTACTCGGCAGTTGCAAAAACCCGTGTGGCCAAGGAGAAACACGGAAAGGATCCGTGCCTTGCTCCCGTCATGACTATCATGATGACCATTATTGGTAACATTGCTATGATCGCTTTCATGAACATACCATTTGGCTTTCTTTTCCTCATTAACCATAAGTGGCTGATCTCATTAATGGATTTTCTCATTAATATCATAGATATCACCGTCTTGGATATCGTTACGGATTATTTGTATCAATATTACCATTATGGATCGTTTTCATTTGAATTATTGTTAAGGATATCGACGAGTATTATCATCATTATTATTGTTGTTGAGAGAGAGAGAGAGAGAGAGAGGGGGGGGGGGGGGGTATGGAAATGTTGCCTGTAGCCCAGCCGATTGCAAAGGGTCATATCAGGGCCGTCACTGCGTTGCGAGAGAGAGAGAGAGAGAGAGAGAGAGAGAGAGAGAGAGAGAGAGAGAGAGAGAGAAGAGAGAGAGAGAGAGAGAGAGATGCAGTGGAGGGAGGGAAGGGAGTGGGGTGGGTGGTATGGAAGTTGGTGAAGGGGCGGGGAAGGGGGAAGACACTTACCACAGACATTGTTGTGGCGGTGTCTTCTCTCTCGCCTGTGGCAGATACACAACGTTCCCCGTATTCGCATGGCGGCTGTAAACAGACAAACGCTGGTGTTATACAAACAGTAGCTTACTACACGAATGATCATGTTGCTGGCACGGACGCCGTAAACATAAACACATATATAAACACAACACAACCCACACACACGCGCACACACACACACGCACGCACACACACACACACACACACACACACACACACACATATATAGATATATATATATATATATATATATATATATATATATTACTTGGACATCTACTGTCATCAATCACACGCATTCGAACACCTATTATCAATCGCGCGCACTCTGACAGCTATTGTCATCAATCACACGCACTCGGACATCATTTGTCATCAATCACACACACTCCGACATCTATTATCGCACGCGTAAATTAAAGTACAGCTGCTTTAAACAACTAGTCTGGCTTCCTATGCGAAAGCTTAAAATAAAAGCGCAACTAACAATCACATTGACCCGATGACCAATGAACCGTTAGTGCTGCTGTATCGACAGGTAACGTTCCCACATTCTGGTACATTGCAAATTCATTTTCTGTGACATTTCACATGACGCTGGAACCGACCGACTTAAGATTTGATTCTGCGGTGTTAAATAGTGTTACAGATACGTCGTTATCAAAATCAATATCAACAATGCTAATCATTGTCATAAGAATATAACAACGATCAATGATAATAATAAAGACTACTTACGTGGCATCGTCTTGCCTGGACAGCAAAGTCAACAAGGATAACCTGCAACAACAAAAGAACAATTGTTCAACCAAAAAAAAAAAAAAAAAAATGTCACCCTTCATATTAACAAGGGCGGTTTTTGCATGTGTATTCCTTTAAACCAAATAAAAATGTGCAGAATAATTCTTATCAACATCATTCTTATTGTTGTTTTATAATAATAATAATAATAATAATGATGATGATGATGATGATTATCATTATTGTCGGTTTTTATCACCATTATTATTGCTGTAACCATAACCATCGTTCCCACCATTAGGCCTATTCCTTATTATTTTTCATTAACAGTCTTTAAATCTTCAGCCAAGTTTGGAGTGTATAGGCCTAAATATTCACTGCCACACGCCAGTTTGGTTTCTTTCCAACAAGAGCAAGGACGAATCACCTGATCATTGTTACTATTGTCCGTCATATCAACTGTCTCGTCAATCCATGAAAACGCAGCTCTATGAGGTCATTGGCAAGATGTTCGGTTGGTTTGGTCCAAAGAATGGCCACCACAACCAGTGGAAATTTGTGTCCCCTTTACACTTTCACCTCCTAAACTTTGTCACACGGGCTTACCACTCGCACATACTGACCTAAAAATCTGATTTAAAAAAAAAAAAAAAGTGGGGCAAGATAGGGGTGAGAACGTACGCATAAGGGAAAAAAAAAAAAAAAAACAAAACATCAGTGACCTAAATGTCCCGGTGAAATGAAAGGGAAACGCGGCCTCCAGAGGTAACTGTCGTTCCTAATGGGCCAATCAGAAGACAGCACGCGGCCTCGAATAGCGGTAAAGGACGAAGATGTATTGCTGTCTGTCACTGTCTGTCATTGTGAGTGACTGTGTGTGTGTGTGTGTGTGTGTGTGTGTGAGAGAGAGAGAGAGAGAGAGAGAGAGAGAGAGAGAGGGTTACAGTTTCAAGTGGGGTTAATCGTCTTGTATGGAGCACATAAATCATTCACACGTCCTGCCGACACGTAGGGTCACGTTGCTCTACAGACCTATATAGAAATACTGGGGAACAAAGGACCACACACACACACACACACACACAGGGCATAAATAAAAACCAGCTCATGCAAAGTCGATTTCGTTTGTTGTTTTTTTTCCCCATTTTTTTTTTTTTTGTAGGTAAATGGGTGCCTATTAGCACTCCAATCACATGTATTAAAAACTAAAAAAATAAATAAAATAATTAAAAAAAAAAAAAAAAAAAGGAAGACCATTTCGGAACTGCAGAACAAGTTTCAAAAGAAAATCACAACATAAATCGAGAAATAAACTTTTTCCGGTCAGTATAATTAAAAAAAAAAAAAGTGCATCCAGCATATCCGTTTTCATTATTTTACTTGTGTCACGCCAGGTTGTTTGTTTCCGAAAATGCATTTCAGTAATTCATCAATGACAGAAATAAGACTGTAACTTAAAAAAAAAAAAAGTGAAATACCTGGGTGGAAAAAAAAGCACACAACACACACACAAGGATTAAACATAACATTGATGTAAACGATATTTCAGAATAAGAGTTTACAAGCAAGGGGGCAAAAAAAAAAAGGAGGAAAAACAACAGATTTTTTCGAGAATGTTTAAAAAGCCGAAAGAAAAAAAATCCTTTCTTTATGAAAACTCACTACGCTTGACCGTGTGTGTGTGTGTGTGTGTGTGTTTTTTTTAATTCCTGGATCCAAACCTAACAAAAGACATCCATCAAAATGTACGCTTCCCATAAGTCGTCTTTTATTTCTTGACGCTCTCTCTGATTTCAAATAGTTCTAGCTGATTAAATAAATAAATTCCGTGTTCCTTTTGGGGACTGAGGTTCTTTTAAAACAAAACAAAATGAGGACCGTGTGTTTCCAAACGTAACTGAACATGTGTCCTCAACGTACGATGTTCCTTACTCTTGCGACTGTGTGCAGCCGTTGTTAAAAAAAAAAAAAAAAAAAAATTATTAATAATCATGCGTTGTTACTGAACTCCATGTTCGTTGAAGAAATTACTGTGCTGTATTCCGCTCTGGTGTGTGTGTGTGTGTGTGTCCGCGCGAGAGAGGAGAGAGAGAGAGAGAGAGATGGATGTGTTGTGGGAAAGTGAGATCCTGAATACTCACAGAAGCGAACAAAGCAGCGAGGACGATGTTGAAAGTGGCCATTTTGTAAGACAACTTGTAATGAGGAATCAGGAATACAATCTTCAGGCAGTGACAGTCAGAAGACAGTCGTGGCAACAGCAGTGGCAGGAAAATGGCTGAACAACGGCTGCGAGAGCTGGTCTTCAAAACACAACAGTGGCGCGTGGTCGGAGTAGTTTGCTGGTGATGAAATCGCAAACCCCTTTTATACACTCAATCGACCCCCCCCCCCCCCCCCCTCCCCTCTCCCCTTCACTCCATTCCCACCCAACCCATAACAAATCCCTTCCTCCCCTTCCCCCACCCTCTCTTCCCACCTTCCCTATCCCGATCATTCACCCACTCTCTTTACTCCCTCTAGCCCCTCCTACCCTCGCCCGTGACCTATCAAGGCCTCCGGATTGCTTGACCCCTTGCGCATGCGTGAACTTGATGGCGCGTCTCTAGGCTGGGGTCAACTGTCGTGGAGTTCTTTTGGAGGGCCTTGGCAGTCGTCCATTCAGTTTTTTCGTCCTTGCTGTCGCATCGAAGTTTCCCGCAGAGAGAGAGAGAGAGAGCGAGAGAGAAAGTCAAACTGATTTAACGTTTAGGCACATGGAGCCCGTAAACATGTGGAGTTCGCATAATAGTAATTACACATGTACTAACAACTCTTCAAGCTCACACAGGAGGTAAGACTAAGGGAAAAGAAAGGGGAAAGAAACAGGACCGCCAAACAACACAAATGCAATGAAAGCAAAGTTCATGAATAGGAAAGTCATTAAGAGGGGGGGGGGGGGGGGGGGGGGGGGGGGGGGGGGGTGTTGGGGGGGAAGTATCATACACATTGTGTTTAGACAGAGGTCTGTGGCCTATTTAAGTGATATAAGGTAGAAATTGGAGTTGTATAACCTTGTTTAATATTAACCAGTCAGTCACTGATCAGTGATCTTCTCAGTTTGAATGCATGAAAAAAAAAAAAAAAAAAAAAAAAACCTTTGCGAGCTGGATTATAACATCGTCACATTCAGACTTTAGGATAGAAAGCTTTCTGAACTTTAAAAGATCTAGATTGACAAAGCAATTATGTCTGAGATCATCATATTCAGGCAGAAGAAAAGAAAATGCTTTTCGTCTTCTGAGGAATGTGTACATGTTAGACACAACAGTGAACGGGCATCTGAAGTATATCTGTTGCTTTTCAGTTCTATTACGCCAAGCCTAAATCGTATAAACATATTGCGGATATATCTTGAAATGATTAAATCAGATCAAAATGCATTTCTGGTCCTAGAACACTTTTGAAAAAGCTGTATAGATTGTATTGTGATCTTGTTTCAATGTTTCTGATCATTGTTGCAAAAAGAAATCGATTTGCCTTTGTTTGTATTCACTAATGAAAGTTGTAGGATTACTTACTCCTCGAGAGAACCGTACACAGGCAAAACCAGACGTACAAAGAATATTTTTAAGTGGGTAACCCATATGATTGTCCCTCTTTCATCGAGTGTGTTCAACATGTAACATGCCATGCTTACAAATCTGTCATTCGGTTAAGTGCGTAACCTTAACTAGAAGATTATGCATCTCATTTTAGTAAGGGATAGCGGTTTCAATTCTCCGTAGACACGGGAATTTGGGTGTTGTAGACTTGCCTTTGAAAAAAACGCTTACACGCAAAAAGATGCACCTTTTCTATTTGAAAAAATTTTGATTGAATTCAAGAACGTCGACCACCCCAAATCTCGGCGGCGTATAATAACATAGGAACGACTCTAATATCGAATAGTTTGAAGAATACTTTTTGGAGATGAACATCCTAGTCTCCACATTGTTCTAGACATTTCAACAACACACCTTTTAGCTTTTGTAATTAAGTTTTCAGTGGCAATACTTCAGCTCAAGCGAGTAGTAAATTCTAGATCTACATATTTGTAGGGGTTAACAAACTTCCATTTTTTTTCGTCACCACGATACCACTGCTCATTTTTTGAAAGGTGGCCACAGACTTGCGGCTATCGGGAGAACGTCAGCCAGGCACCGATGGTTGAACCTGTGACCTATGAATAATCTGTTCAGTACTAGTGGGACAGAAAAAAGCGAATGCAAACCTCTTGCGTCGGGTGACAGAGATCGATCCATTAAACAACGAAGATCGTCAACTTCAAGATACACGTTGAAAATACAGTACTAGTGGGACAGAAAAACCGAACAGGCTGAAAAAATACAGTACTAGTGGGACAGAAAAACCGAACAGGCTGAAAAAATACAGTACTAGTGGGACAGAAAAACCGAACAGGCTGAACAAATACAGTACTAGTGGGACAGAAAAAGCGAACAGGCTGAAAAAATACAGTACTAGTGGGACAGAAAAAGCGAATGCAAACCTCTTGCGTCCGCTGCTTCACAACGAGCGGGAAGGTACCAGAAATCGGATTAGATTATTCATAGGTCACAGGTTCAACCAATCGCTGCCTGGCTGACGTTCTCCCGATAGACGCAAGTGGCCACCGTTTCGGAAAACAATGACTTTTGACTTACCTAAGTTTTACTGTCAAACCAAACCTACCGGCAATGTGATGCAGGTTATTAAGTTGGTGCTGTAGACCTATAAGCTCTTCTATCATTTCGCCTGGGGCCTTTCCTAACTTAGTATGCTTTAATAGCTTCTGTGATTTCTGTTTCACCGATGTCGCAGTTAAGCTCATTTAGATCTAAATCTCTTTCTTAGTTGACCAAGTTTATGTCATGCTCGTTTGAATCATTAGAGCTAATATCATTTAGCAGGGCGTTGAAGTGATCAAACCATGTTTCTTCGGGAAAGCTATTTCTAACATGTTTTGTGGTTTTGCAAGATTACATCTCTTTCCAGAAATCTTCTGAATTATGGATATTTTCAAGAGATTTCTGTTCTTTGTCCCTCTTGTAGTATCTTTCTTTTGCTTCCAACAGATCTGTATACGATTTTCTTTCCATTTTATGCGCAGGTGTTTGTTTTTTTTTTCCCCTCATTGATGTTTCATTTCTACTGTATCTGCGAAGGGCATGCTAAGCTTTCCTTTGTTTTTGTTTACATTCATCAAGAGTCCTGAGAGAGAGAGAGAGACAGACAGACAGACAGACAGACAGACACAGAGAGAGATATTATACAGATCTGATGGCATAACTTGAAAAGAATAACGTGTTCTTTTTCACTGGACAAGTCTCCTTTGGATTCTCTCTCTCTCTCTCTCTCTCTCTCTCTCTCTCTCTCTCTCTAACGGGCATGCCAATGATTTAAAATGCTGCCGATTTATCACCACCTAGCGATGGCATTTGAAAGAATGATATACCGTTTCAAAATACCGGTACGAGCAAAAAAACACCGCGGTAAAACCCTCCTGTGTCTTTCTGTTCTGGTTCCCAGCTCTACTATACCTGTTCACTTTGCTAAAGTAAAAACACCGGTGACCGTGGCCTACTTCAGAGCTCCCGAGCTTTGCATCATAGTCCTTGAAAGTTCACAGCTGAACTCGGGAGAGAGAGAGAGAGAGAGAGAGAGAGAGAGAGAGAGAGAGAGAGAGAGAGAGACAGAGAGGCTTGCAATGTGTGTGTGTGTGTGTGTGTGTGTGTGTGTGTGTGTGTGTGTGTTGTGTGTGTGTGAACGCGCGTGCATGTGTGTGTGTGTGTGTGTGTGTTGTGTGTGTGTGTGTGTGTGTGTGTGAACGCGCTTGCATGTGTGTGTGTGTGTGTGTGTGTACGCGCGCGCGCGCGTGTGTGAGTGTAGGTGGAAACGTTCCAAGGATGAAAGGATTTGAAAAAAAACAAACAAAACAAACAAATCTAAAACAATAGTTTCTGACTACGTTGCGTTACTAATCTCTTCTCTCTCTCTCTCGCAATCTCTCTCTCTCCTCTCTCTCCTCCTCTCTCTCTCTCGGCGAGCCTGCCCTCTCTCTCTCTCTCTCTCTCTGTGTGTGTGTGTCGGTGTTTTCTTCATGTGTGTGTGTGTGAGTTTGTGTGCACATTCCCTCCACCACAGAGAGAGAGAGAGAGAGAGAGAGAGAGAGAGAGAGAGAGAGAGAGAGAGAAATTAATAACAGATCTGAATGGCATGACTTGAAAAGAGTCGAACCTGAAGAGGACTGGACCGAAATAAACAACTTGTACCATTTTGGTATTTGTCTTGAATGAGCCATTTTTGGTACCTTAAATCAATGCGTACCGCTATTTTTTTCTTTTCTTTTTTTTATTTATTCATTTTTGTTGTTGTTGTTCAAACTGTGTCGTTTTTTATCCATCCGTGCCATTTTTGTGCGTGCCATTTTTTTTGCAGGTGTCATTGTCGATCTCACTGATAGGCCTGAAGAGTACTGGAGAAAGCGTACCCACTACGCCTCCACTCCGTGTCAGACAGCCCCAGGAGTGATGAATGAAATCAAACACACTGTCCTCATTCATACCTCGCGCGCGCGCTCACACACACACACACACCACACACACACACACACACACAGCGCCTTCCTCATGATGACACCGTGTAGTTCCCCCTTCCCCAAAAAATTACCTCTTGGGTTTGCTTGTTGGGTGAAAAGGGTTGTTTGTTTGTGTTCTTTCCTTTTTTCCTTTTCCGGACTTCAAACAAGGGGAGATTAGGTAGTAAGAAGGAGTGATTGGAGGTGAATACATATGGTGGCCAGTGGGTGTGACTAAAAGAGGGATGAGACAGAATGTGAGTATTGGCTTGGCGCCATAATCTGCGTGACTGCATTGAAACTTGTGGCGCATCTTCATTTTTGAGGGGTCTGGGGGGGGGGGGGGGTTGGGGAGGGGGGGGGTGGAGGTTGTGTGTGGCAGTGGGGTATAGTGCTGGGAATCGGAGTGATCGTATCTTCTAGACTGCTTCTGTTAGCAATCTTTGCGATCGCTAGGACCCCCTTTGTCGTCTCAGTCATCATGTGTTCACCCTTCTACTTCGCTGCGGAGACATGTGGTGGCTATTCATGCGATGGCTGTTTTCGGTTGTGTTTTAGATATGCATGCCGTAAATTTGAAATTCTTACAGAATCAGGTTGAATACACCTGCTTTTGATCTCATAAATTACCTCGCACATCACAATGTCAGTCCAGCAGTGCAACACTTGCCCAGATCACGACTGGTCCCACAACTCGTCTCACCCCCTTCCCCAACCCATCCCACCAATCCCTTGAAGAAAAGTCTAAAAAGGAAGAAAACACCAACCCAACACGCAAAACCCCCCCACTGCAGGTCCATCTCTTCTGTGACACCATGCATATCTCGCCCTGGTCATTCGCAACTCACATGCCATGTTTTGCGGCCTTGCATGACAGACCCGGCGTCTGTCGATGTGCATGGTGTGTGCATCCTGACTGCTGTTTGATGCTGCCTACGTGCCATGTGTGACGTATCAGCACTACGCGGTAGGTACTACTGCACATGCGTACCGAGTGTTGTCTAGCATACCGTTCATGCCATTGTCGCTGGTAGGTATTGCATCCTTACCCGACAATGGCTTCCATGTTGCATCATACCATTACGGGCCATGCATCCATGTTGATATCATTACCGGTTACAGTGCGCAGGCGTCCATGTTGATGTAATCAAATTACCATTACAGGCCATGCATCCACATGTTGAATATGCAGTACCAATTAGCGAAGCCGGCTCCAGAGGGGTGTGTGGATGAAAAGAGGTGACAAAATCCAATTACAATGCCAGGGCTCGCATGGAATTGATGATCATGAAAGCCATATACATCCAGGCTATGGTTGATATCAATACCGTGATAATACCTGCACTGCGTGGGCCAATTGTGGATATCGGGCGAACTTAGCTGCAGCAATACTCAGGGGAAATGATAAACTATAGCTGGTAGCAACGACTACAGCGCAAGAAACCTGGACACGACGTGTATAGAAGCAACGACAAAAAACAGGAGCACAGGAAAAAGAAACGACAACAAAAGATAAGATTTACACATAATTAAGCGAGACTGCACGCATAGATTCACTGAACAGCAGTATGCAGAATTTGGGACTGACGCCCGAGTTGACTTCCCTATGAGGGACTGATCGCTGTGAAAAGGTCTGACGATCTCCAGAACTAGTCAGTCAGGGGACTGTAAACACAAGTCCGACTTGTGAGCTAATAGTAATACGGGACATGAACGATGGCATAATAACGCCGAGTGGGCCCGTCTGACAAATGCGGTACACCACCCATTCGACATTCCTTCTTCAGCGAGGCTTCTTCGGAATAAACAGATCGTGGTTCCTACTCATTGGGCCATGTGAAAATCGAAGCATAAATGATCCGGCATTACTAATGTCAAGGTCTCAATAAGCTCCCGGACCGATCTTCGCATCAATGTCTACCTTTATTCTTTCGGTGGGGGTGTTCATAGACTCCCTTTGCACCTCAGTATGACGCCTCTCATCGTCCGGGAATAGCCAGAGCCTGGTTATTGGATCAAGCCCCAACTCGAGGTCATCGTTATCGGCCGTAAACAGTTCATCTTCTTTGCCCATATCTCGATCGCTGGCTGCTGCTCTTCATGCTCTCTCTCCTGTCAAGTCTTTCTGTGGTGGAGGGCTGCTTCCACACACACACAACACCCACACACACCCGAGAGAGAGAGAGAGAGAGAGGATAGTAGAATGAGATGAGAGATGAGAGAGGAGAGGATGAGGGGAAAAAAAGAACAGGGAAAGGAAGAAAGAGGGGGGTAGATGTGTTTGGGTGTGTGGTTGGTTCTCAAACCCTTCTCCTTGGAAAAGGTTGGCAACATTACACTTCACAAACAGACCGGCGCGCGGACACAAACAAAAACAACAAATGGCAAGCGCGTTTCACAGCCATCCACACCAACCACACACACATCACAACACACCCACACTAAAAAGGATCTCAATTTACATAATCACTTCAGTTGTTGATATAAAATTGGATGTGAGAGTACGCCGACGTGCGCAACCAGTTGTCATAATGACATTATCAATACCGACGTATTATGGCTTAAAACAAAAAAAAGGTCACTCTAATGCATCAGAATCCTGCATCGATTTTTAATTTTCCAACAAGACAACACACAATGATTTTAACCTCCCTCATGTCGTCGTCGGGATTTCCAATATTGTATTGTATTTCTGGGTTTAAGATTGAATATAATTGATGACTGATCGTTGCTGATGCATAGGCTGATGTAATAATAAGAATAGAGAATAAAGAAACAAGAATTGTATCACCATCATCATCCTCCTCGTATCCTCAATCCCACAATACATCAATAACATATCATCAATCCAAAATCTCTTGCCATACATCATATCATACTCATAACAAAATAAAGCACCTCAAATGCTGTAACTCACCATACAAAATCATCATCGTCATTACTTCATCAGTAGCAGCCGTGAGTAGTAGTAGGTAGATAATGAGTACATTATTAGCGATAGTAGTAGGTGATTGTCCTAGTAGTTTGTAGTACAGTAGGTCCAGTCAATAGTATGTTATTGTTTGTTTGTTAATTCAGCGCTAATCGAATTCTGATTACCCTATATCATTTATTCGCAAGGCTAAGCACGTTTGCACGTGGTAAGAAGTATCTAGAACAATAGGACATTTAGGTTCAACATGCTCAGTGCTTCCGTGTATGCTTCGCCTGCATAGACTGAGGAGCCGATACGCGTGCTGATCGCGCTCACTTTGCATACCAGATCGTTCTGGCGCACGCAGTATACGCGTAAGTGGGCAGCACACAGCATGAGGAGAGGTCTTATGGCGGGACTGTGCAGCGTCATTTCTGATGACGCACAGCATACCAGAACTAGTGAACCAGCTCACGCAGAGACGCTAGTGGTCTTAAGCCGCGGTGGTTTTGTTGCTCGTAACCGTCTGTGGTTGCGTTTCTCTGGGCAGAGATACTAGAATAAACAAAGCGCATTTACTGAGAATCGATGTCACTATAACTATTCCTATCATACCATCGCTGTATCGCCATCGCTTCGCCCCGATATCTCACTCTCCCATCCGTCACTCCCACCATTCTTCCCTCCCTCCTTCCGCTAATCTGCACTGACAATCCGTGTGTGCCTCAAGATAGCTGCGAGCGGTCCCTACTGCTAAGGCTGGAGTTACGGGGAAGAGGAGTGACACTGATTATTGCTACGATACGACTGGAGTGGCGCACGAAACGTAGGCAAGATGATGAGGAACACTGACAGGGAACGGAGAACTTGTGTACTCAGGTGGGAATCAAAGCAAAAACGGGTGCAGTGTCCGGTCATTTCAAGTGCGGATGCGACAGTCAGATATGTATAATGTGTGTGTGCGTGTGTGTGTCTCGTGTGCGCGTGCGCACAGCGGTAGCACTCCTCCGAGCTGGCCTGTCAGGTCCTCTCGTGCATCTGCTCTTCAGTATGTGCCGTCTGTAGCTGAAAGGATACAACACAAAAAACGGAAAGCTATCCTAGCATGCAATACGCAAGATAAAGGATGTGATTGAAACATCAATGAGGGGACAAAATCAACAACCCTGCCATAAAAAATGGAAAGAAATCGTATACAGATCTGTTTGTAGCAAAAGAAACGTCCGAATAGAGTGGAACAAGAACTCACGCATCTCTTGAAAATATCCATCATTCACAGATTTCTTGGCCAAGAGGATGTAATCTCGCAAACTACCACAAAAAAAAAACATGTTAGTCTAATATAGCTTTCCCGTATGAAACACTGGTTCTGAATCCCTCTAACGCCTCTTCTAATGATATATCTCTAACTGATTCAACGAGCATGACAATACCGCCACCCTTGCGTCCCCCTATTCCGCTGCAAAGACGCACCCCCCTCTTCACCACTCCCCTTCAACATCATGTCCGGGTAACTCACTGTACCGACCGTCTGTACTCTAAACAGATACCTTGCGAGCAGCTCGATTAGATTCGACTTAGTGTCGCGCACATTACCGCGTGATCAGTGGTATGCGCCAAAGGCTTCACCGGGCTATACTGTCGGCATAAGTCAGACATCAGTTAACGGGCTACGATTCACCCGACCATTATTATTAATGCCCTGACATGACAGCACATTGCGACCGTGGATCACGTGCTCCTTGTAGCCGGTGTGTGCGACACACGCTATGAATCATGGTCATGTCTGTAGAGTCACCCCCAAGTCGCCTCCTCGCTCCATCTCCCGCAAACGTCGTCCGCCCCCTCCACTTTGCTTGTCTTATCTTGAGCATCGTTCACGCCGCAACCGTGCATAACGTGACGGTCCGGTTCAGCCCTGCCGCACTGTCGTGACCATGAGTGTAGATTGACGTGGGACACTCGCAGCGTAGTCCCTCATCACGGTCTGAGCGATCGTCGCTTTAAGGCAGACCAGATGCAACATCGTGCGGCGGTGTGTTGACTAGCGTCTATTCGATCTCGTCTAGTGTCAGTCAGCGCTGGATCGACCAGTATGGTGTCATACTTCTCGCAAAAACTATGTACATCTTGCTCTGGGGCTGCGGAGGGGGGTGAGGGCTGGGGTGGGGGGGGCTGTGGAGTTGTCGTTTTATAACGCGATTTTTGTTTACTTATCATATATACACCTAGTACTCGCTCTATTTAACATACTGTCCTGCATATTCAGAGTTACAGCAGATCCTATCATGCTTTCGGTCCTGTCTCGGTCTTTTCTGCTCTGCCACTCATGTACGTACTCTCTCTTTCTCAGCCTCTCTCTCGTCGTCTCTTCTCTCTACCACTAGCCGCCTACCTCTGTATTCTCAACCTTGCGCCTGCCGTCTCCAGCGTATCTATTCACCGCTGCTCTTTCACTACCTCATGTATACTTGCACTATTTACAGTTTCATGTCGCGTGGATCGTTATGAAAGTGTTGTAACTTCTGTCTGTTGTTTTAATGTATTGGGCGGTGAGAACTTTGCTTGTTCACGCTCTAGACGACAATAGTGGCTTTTAGTGTCTATCTGTCTTAATAGCGTGTCTGCTAGGTTTATGCAGTCTTGGTCAGTATCTGAGAAATTCACCGATTGTCCTTTCCTGTACAGACTCATGGCATTTCTGAACTCCAGTGACCTTAATTAAAGTACTGACCCAGTTGCACAACACAGTTACGACAGTTTCAACTCCAGTGACCTTCATTAAAGTACTGGCCCAGTTGCACAACACAGTCAGTTACGACAGTCTTGCTATTTGCTGACGGCTTCATGCTGGACAGATGACTGTCAATTAAAGTGAACTAGCATCTGCGTTGCACGTGTTAAAAATGCCTGTGAAGTATATGGTGCCTTTTAAATATGTGATTTGACATTATGCATTTAAGAGTCTTACAAAAAATGTCGAATGCTGGCAAACGCACTCCCAGGCGCATAGTCTTTGGGAGCTGGGCTGTCACCATCCACTTTGGTGTCTGTGGCTGACCCACTTGGCATTCTTGCTATGTATTGTGGGTTACATAATTATTGTGTTTGATTCAATAGGTGACAAGAATTCTGATAGTTTGTCCTGTGTTATGTATAAAAAAACATGCTGAAATTATATTGTTGGGACATACACAAAGCTCCCTAAAACACAGTAGGCTGAATGATCAAGTCGATTAGTCCAAAACATATGGCAACGATTACTGGGTCTCAGTGTTCAAAACTGGTAGGCTGAACTGAACGATACTTTTCTATAGAATGTTCGAAGACAAGTCTGAGTTTGAAAAATATCTGATTATACTCCCTGACTATAATCTCTAATTATACTCCCTGACTATTTACCGAAATGTATATCAAAACACGGAACATTAAATCATAGATACCACTGAAATGCGGGGAATTCACACAACATATACAATAAATTTCATCATACATTACATTTTGGATGCAATTGTTTTAAGTAACAGTAGTTAAAAGCTGCCAAAACCGCAGTCTTACCAACATCCACACGCACGAAGTTCTGTTGTTTATTTCCGATAAAAGAATGGGGGAAAAATTGCTGGAAAATGCCAGATTTGTGAGGAATATTACGCAACATTCCTTTTAAAAACGTTTTCCTTCCATATAGTTTCAGCTAACATTATCATTCACTTTGGTCCTGAAGTGGCATTTTATGATGATTGATCCTGTTTGGCAATTACCGCTAATGCTAACCGCAATCGTTAAGATGGTTTACTTTCTCTCTCTCTCTCTCTCTCTCAATCTCTCTCTCTCTCTCTCTCTCTCTCTCTCTCTCTCCCTTTTCTGTTTTGTTTTTTTTGTTTTGTTTTTGATTTGTTCGTTTGTTTATGATTTCTACACGTACCCCAAGGAGCCATTTTGCAATGAAATGTTTGGACTTTGTCAGCCACTTATCCACAAGGTCACATTGGCAGATGTCAAAGTGAGGGGTTGCCTACAGCAGCCATGAAAAGGTATTTCCTGTCCAGTCTGACCCCGGTTTCCGAATTGCAAAGCAAAGGGTATTTCCTGTCCAGTCTGACGCTCGTGTCCGAATTGCAAAGCAAAAGGTATTTCCTGTCCAGTCTGACACCCGTGTCCGAATTGCAAAGCGAAAGGTATTTCCTGTCCAGTCTGACACCCGTGTCCGAATTGCAAAGCGAAAGGTATTTCCTGTCCAGTCTGACGCTCGTGTCCGAATTGCAAAGCGAAAGGTATTTCCTGTCCAGTCTGACACCCGTGTCCGAATTGCAAAGCAAAAGGTATGAAGAAAACTTGAAGAGACTTGTTCCAGAGCTGTGGTGTGGTGTGAACGTGTGGTTGTATATGTGGAAACCTGGCCAGTTAAGAAGCCATTTTATTATAACCCGGGATTAGGAAGTATTGATCTTTTGTGTGCTGATTATTCCATTTTGAGTGATTGGATTGTTCATGCGTAATTATAAGTAGCATAGAAATTGTATTCTTGTTCTGTCGTGTTAGGAAAGAAAATGAATGTGTGACATCCCATTCCCAGAGAGAGGAGGTGAATGTTTGGTGGGTGCATGAGTGTGCATATGCGTGTAGGAGTGCAAAGATAACCTTGGTGTGTTAAGTCTGACTAATAATACATCAGCTTAGTGCACTTAAGCAATACCATCACGATTTCCCCCGTCCTGGACAGGGGGAAGTACTAAACAAATTTTTTCCTTATTATTTTAGGCTCTATCTCTCTCTGTCTCTCTCCGTCTCTCTCTGTGTCTCTCTCTCTCTGTCTCTTTCTCTCTCTAACTACAGAGCTCTCTCTCTCTCTCTCTCTCTCTCTCTCTCTCACACACACACACACACACACACACACACACACACACACACACACACACACACACACAAACACACAGATCTCTCTCACACCACCATTACCACCACCACCACCACACCACCACTACCACAACCATCACTACCACCACCACCACTAAAAATAACATCAGCACCTGCTGCTGCCCGTTTTTGTTTTGTGTTGACAGCAGTCCACTTGACCTTCTTGTGCATAGAGGACTGTCCACACACACACACACACACACACACACACACACACACACACACACACACACACACGCCATGATTTGGACTGACATTTTAATGGTGGGCACCTGTACTGTGACATTCTGACCCACGGACAGTTGGCCCAACTTCCTCCCCCGAGCTTTGGTGAGAAACCAACAACAGCGCCGCAGCAACAACAGCAACATTTGTAGTAATGATGTTCTTATTGGTTACAAAAAAGAAGCCACACACACACACACACACACACACACACACACACACACACACACACACTATCTGGGGGCTCCGTAAGCCTTGTGAAAGGGAGGATAACTGAGTAGCAGGGAAAAGAGTAGTCTCCCCTCCCCTCTCCCCACCCCCTTCTCCCCCCTCCCCTCCTCCCAAACCCCCCACAAAATTGATATCCTGTTGTTCACAATCATTATGTCCCACACCCCTACCCGAGACATGGAACCATATTTGCCTTAGTGTCATTTGTTATAGTCTGAAGGTGTCATTTGTCTTAGTATCATTTTGTTATAGTCTGACAGTGTTATGAGTCTTAGTGTCATTCAGTATAATGCGACGATGTTATTTGTCTTAGTGTCATTTGTTAGAGTCTGACAGTGTCATGTGTCTTACTGTCTTTTTCTTTTTTTTTATATACCTGACAGTGTCATTTGTCTTAATGTCATGTGTTATAGTCTGACAGTGTCATTTGTCTTATGTGTCAGTTGTTATAGTTTGACAGTGTCATTTGTCATATGGTGTCATTTCTTATAGTCTGACAATGTCATGTGTCTTAGTGTCATTCAGTATAGCCTGACGATGTCATTTGTCCAAGAGTCGTTTTCGTTGTAGTCTGACAGTGTCATTTGTCTTATGTGTCACTTGTTATTGTCTACAGTGTCATTTGCCTCATGTGTTATTTTTTGTAATCTGACAGTGTCATTTGTCATAGTGTCATGTGTTATATCTGATAGTATCATTTGCCTTAGTATCATATGTTATAGTCTGACGATGTCCCTTGTCATGGTGTCATTTGTCAGTCTTTTGTCATAACAACAATTGCCATAGTGTCTGTCACAGCATAATTCGTCATAGGATTGCCATAGGTAGTGTCTTTTGTCGTAGTACTGTTTGCCGAAGTGTCATTTTTTAGTGTCTGTTGTCATAATGGCCTTTGCTAGAACGTCAGTTTCATTGCGTCATTTGTCATACTGTCATAGGCAGAGTCTCCCGTCATGATGCCGTTTGTCGTAGAGTCATTTGTCAATGTTTTTCTTTGTTGCTCTTGTTATTGTTGTCATAATGACATTTGTCAGTGTTTTTCGTTGTTGTTGTTATTGTTGCTGTCATGATGCCATTTGCCGTAGGGTCATTTGTCAATGTTTTTCTTTGTTGTTGTTGTTGTTGTTGTGTTGCTGTTGTTATTGTTGTTGTCATAATGCCATTTGTGGTAGAGTCATTTGTCAATGTTTTTGTTTGCTGTTGTTGTT
>JADBJO010009638.1:0-5000 GCA_016801955.1 Conus betulinus
TCCTCACGGAAAATAGCGAACAGAGGGAAATAGTATGGTAAAAATCATAACTATTTCACTGAGAAACAGCACTGTGTCTGGAGCAGAAAAGTATTTCCCTGGGGATCACAACTGTGTCTTGAGGAGAAATGTATTCCCTGAGGAATCAATGGTGTCCTGAGGAGAACTGTATTACCCGAGGATCATGATTGTGTCTTGAGGAGAAATTCATTCCCTTAGGATAATGATTGTGCCTTGAGGGGAACACCTGTATTCACTGGGGATCACATTGTGTCTTGAGGAGAAATGTATTCTCTGAGGATCACAATGTGTGTTGAGGAGAAATGTATTCCCTGAGGATCACAATTGTGTCTTGAGGAGTAATGTATTCTCTGAGGATCACAACTGTGTCTTGAGAAATGTATTCTCTGAGGATCACCATTGTGTCTTGAGGAGAAATGTATTATCTGAGGATCAGCATTGTGTCTTGAGGAGAAATGTACTCTCTGAAGATCACAATTGTGTCTTGAGGAGAACAACTATATTCCCTTAGGATCATAGTTTTGTTCCTTATTTTCCTGGGGGTCATTCTTGTGATCCTTATTTTCCTGAAGAAAACAGGTATTATCGCAAGGAAAACGTCCTTAGCAACAGGGAAAACAAATATGATGGTTCTTCACCTTTAGAAGCGCAAATGGGGCCTGAAAATAGGGGAAATAGTTTTTTTCGATCCCGTGGATCCT
Organism: Conus betulinus; assembly: GCA_016801955.1. Lineage (NCBI taxonomy): Eukaryota > Metazoa > Mollusca > Gastropoda > Neogastropoda > Conidae > Conus > Conus betulinus. The sequence goes on from JADBJO010009638.1 coordinate 723, forward strand.
AACTGTGTTCGTTCTTTCGTTGTTTACTTAAGGGCATTAACTGCTGTTTTGCCTCGCGGATAAAGGGAAAAGATTATGACCCTTACAGATACTACCAACAATAACTTTTTCTCTTGGGGAAAATATTCAAAACACTCGTAATCCTCAGGAAACAGAAAAAAAAACCGCCATTATCTTATGGAATAGAACTGTGATCCTCAGGGATATCAGCTTACCCCCCCGTTTCTGTAGGATAAAAAGTAATTTTCTCGAGAAAACGGATATTATGGGCTCATGAAGCTAGTATGCCCCCTCCCTCCCACACCCCCATATGTCTCCATTCCCCCTTTTCTCCCCATCCTCACCGCACTCAGCCGAACTCGACGATGGGCAGAAAACGCAAGCTACAGTGAGTGGGCGGGCGCTCCTCTCTCCCTTCCGTTAATACATCTCTCCCACCACCACCAGACTGACCAGTCCGTCGACGCGGCCAACCGTTCACGACGTGGCGCCGTTGGGTCCAGCCGCGAGGGAAGGGATGCGTGACGTCAAAAACAAATTAGGGACCCCGGCGCTTTTATCTAGCCCGGCCCTCGCTTCCACCAGTAGTAGGACGTGCGATAGCAGCGTGCCGCTCTAATGGCTGAAGCGACGTCCTAATTGCGAGGGGCATCTTCTTCTCTCGCCGCGTCAGCCATGGGGTCAAAAGAAGAAATGGGGTGTGGGGAGGTTGGGGGAGGGAGGGGGAGGGGTCTGGTAGTGCAGTATGCACTGTGCTGCTGACTGATGGTCCGTGTAAGCTGTCTTGGAGGTATGACGGTGAGAGATCGAGGGGGGGGGGGGGATGGAGGGAGGGGGGAATTAAGAGTGCGTGAGAGAGAGAGAGAGAGAGAGAGAGAGAGAGAGAGAGAGAGAGAGAGAGAGAGAGAGAGAGGTTCAGGGGAGAAGAAAAATGGGAGCGACACACACAAAATAACAAACACACATATCTTCTGTTTATGTAGCTCTGTGTATGTATGTATGAATGTATACATGTATGTATGTATATATGTATCTCTCTGTCTCTCTCTCTCTGTCTGTGTATTTCTCTGTCTCTGTCTCTCTCTCTCTGTCTCTCTATCTGTCTGTCTGTCCTGTCTGTCTCTCTCTCTCTCCTCTCTCTCTCTCTCCACACACACACACACACCACACACACACACACCACACACACACACACCCTGCCCGTCTCCACACACATACATTTGCAGAAATGCCGGCCTTGGCACACAGCCAGCAGAACTGGACGAACCGGGTAACGGTTCTTCAGTGTGATGCCCCGCTGACTCCCCACGCAGTTCAGGAGGAATGATGCCGATCTGTGTATTTCCTTGAGGGGTATATCTATTCATTTTGTGATAATGCTTTCATCATTTCATGGTCTGGTTTCAGACTTTATGCTTTTGCACATCATTCATCTCTGTTTTGTGACATCTGAAGAACACATAGCTGTCGAGAATTCACTTGTCTTTGTTTTATTATGTATTTAAACCATGTTTTGAGTGTTTATTGGCACTTCGGTGAATCTGTTTATAAATCATCAAAAGCTTCACGGGCCTCAGTGGAAATATTCTGTGGCGGGGGTGGATGACATAGTTTTGAAAAAAAAAAAAAAACCAACATGAACAACAGCCGCTACTGCTGGGGGAGTTCCTCCAACCACAATCATGAAAGCAGCAGGCTGATCCTAAATCCACGTTTATCAGATTCTATGAGGAAACGTAACATCATGACATGGGTCAGGACTTACTGGGTTAGTTTCTGAGAAAAGAAAACACAAAAGAAAAAAAAAGATACACCACCAGCTTCAGAAAACTGCATTACGTTGACAGAGGATGCGCCAGACACGCACTGGGCTTTCGATGAAAACGAGGCACCTAACTGCTTCCTGGCAGATGCCATTACGTCATCGCCACTGCACGCGACACAGCAGAACCTCCCATGGAAGCGTCCCCATGGGTGTATCAGCCCATGTTTCATGACTGCAGAGCTCACCGACAAAAGACGCCATCGCTCAGCGAACTGCCGCGCGCATCCTGTGGCCCAACTCGCTGCTGTTTTCTGCTGATAGGGTAAAACAGTACAACTCCAAACACAGTCACCTTTCGACACAGGGATTTACGTGCCCTCTGAAGAGGATCCTGGGTCACAGTCTTTCCCGTTTGTCTACAGGACTTTCCCTGCGGTCAGTGAATCTAGTCTCATCGCCTTAGGTCTTTCTCCAGACTCGGCCACAAGCCAGACAAAAGAAAAGAGAAAAACTAGAATATGCATAAAATGGTTCTGTCTATACTTACTGCTGGTTAATAGTTCCGCCATAGGGACTGTTTTCACACGCGCGTCCTGTTTGTTTGTCAGTCTGTCGGTCAGCATTCTTATGTAAAAACTCCTGCGCCAGTTTTTCACACAAATTGATGGAAGAATGGAGTGTGACGCAAAGACGAACCCACTGCATTTTTGTGCAGATCCTTCGTGCAGATGCGGATTAAAAGGCGGATCCAGGATTTGCCCAGAAAGATAAACCATGTGTTCTTCTATGGACTGGTTTGCTACAAACTAATAAATGTCCACAAAATATTATACTTTTATGGCATTCAAAACATTTCTGTTGTTCGAACGTTGACAATTCATATTTTCCGAGTGCTTTTTTTTTCAAATTTATGGGAAGTAACTCCTTCAATTCGAGCAAACTGATACTTCCCCTGGGAGCTTCAATAACTGTTTTCCTTCAGGAACTGACTCAAAGAATGGATCCCAAATCTTTTCGACGTTTGCAGAGGTCTCGGCTCTCCCCAGCGCCCTTGCAGTCAGAATGTGTTTAATACTCCTGTACACACTATCCCCCTCAAAAACATTCCTTGACGTGAACACTCCAGATACGTCACGGCTAAAGTACACCACAAGCGTACGAGCACCTAACAGGTAAGGCAAAGGTTGCTCCCGATTTAGCCGATGTGGGTCACTGGAACGTTTACGTCAAGTCCCGCTGAAATAAATATGAAAGTTTCTCAGAATCCATTTTCCATTTTCCTGACAGAAATGGCACCAGAATGAATTGTACCGGTGTAAAACGGTTTTCTTTCGTCAAGCTCTTTGTGCACGTCTCGTAAATTGAAGAGTGAGGTTTACGCCCAGGCGTTTCTCCTTTCGCAACTTGACCTAAACATACCAGTGACGTCACGCTGTTGAATCAGAGCGACTCCAAAGCTACAAAACGTGGCTTGGGTTGCCTAAGTGGGTAGAGCTCCAGATGAGTGATCCTGGGGTCGCGGATTCGAATCTTCAACAGGCCATTTCGACATGAGAGCGAGAGGAAGGGAGATGCGGCGGGGCTGTTCTTCGAGTGACCACTAGTGTTCTGACTCTTCTCCCCCTAGAAGTCTTTAAAAAGTGACCATAAATTGTGGTTGCCTGTGTGAACGCATACTTATTAATATCTCGCGCACACGAAAAATCTCATCACCAACTTTCGTCGCAGGAAGAGAAGGCTAGTTTGGCCGTTGGTACGGATGACAGAATACATATATATTATAGTGTGTGTGTGTGTGTGTGTGTGTGTGTGTGTGTGTGTGTGTGTGTGTGTGTGTGTGTGTGTGTGTAGATGTCAATATGCACCCTTGTTTGTAGATGCATGGTACTTATTGCAATATTCATCTTCTTCTTTAGTTTCATGTATGTTTTAATTAACCTTTTATATATTTGTAAGCGCTTATGGCTTATGATGTAAGATTTAGCGCCATAAATAATCATTATTATTACCATCATTATCATTATCATTATGATATCAGCCATTATCAGTGAAAAACTGATTGACTGATATTCAACGAACGTTACTGGAAAAAAAAAAATGAACAACGCCAGCAGGCAGCTCTTCAATCGACTCTACCCAGGTAGGCAGCCCGTTACGTAAACGAAAGTGTAGGTGGTAAAATGACTAAATCTTGGTTTTCTAAAATAATAAAAGTGCTATAAAATGTTCTCAAAGATAAGCATTCGCATACTTTGGCGATGCAGTCTAGACGTTTGCTAAAATTGTTATATTGCTCATTCAGACTGTTGTCGGTTGACAGTTGAACACTGAATTATAAAGCAGAGATATTACGATTGCCCATTGATTTAGAAGGAAAAAAATGTCTTTTTTGTATGAATCATCATTTAAGTCAGTGAAAAAAAAAGGTTGTATAATACTGACGAAATAAAAGTAATGAGTACATACCAATATCTGGGATTGATATTTCACACACACACACACACACACACGCG
>JADBJO010009638.1:30000-32500 GCA_016801955.1 Conus betulinus
TGTTTCTTGGATACAAAACACTCGTTCCAAAATGGATACTTGGTACAATTTAGAGCTATGAGAATTTGAAAACTCTTTGTACTTTACGGTAAGTCACGATGCAAAAATGGCCCCCGATTCGCAAACGCCTAGTGCTCTAGACTGTTTTGCCCTGCACCGCTACGTGTTTTTCCTGCCGGTAGTGCACAGAGGACTAAGAAAATCTGTCAGTTTCTTGGCAAAATGTTCGTTTGCCAATGGTCTATCTTTCTGTTCATCTTCATTTAAAACGCCCCGCCTTTACGGTAATCATCTGTCAGATCCCACATGTTTGATTGTTAGCGTCTCTTTCTGTTCATCTTCAATAAAACGCCCCGCAGGCTTAGTGGTAATCATCTGTCAGATCCACATGTTTGATTGTTAGCGTCTCTTCCTTGTAATCTTCAATAAGACGCCCCACAGGCTTAGTGGCAAACGTAAGGAATTTTACCTGAAATAAAGTTGAATCACAACAGTAAGAAAGGGGCACGACCAGTTGTAGTCCGCTGTTTGATCATCAAGCCTGGCATGGTCACTTCTTGTCCAGCAGTCCTTCGATGCCAAGGACAAGAAATGTGTTTCGCCAATTCCTTAAAAAAACGAATTCACGAGCCAAGCAACTTTGAAACCCATTTATTACAAAAGTAAACCAGACGGTAAACACCATACTGCACGTTCGCTTCGCTACAAAATGTAGCTGGTAACCTCTGTGTAACATGACACATTACACCGCTTCTGAGGCAGCTTCACTGGCTGCCAGTTACATGTCGTTGTCAGTACAACCTATCCACTTTTGCCTTCCGTTTATGTGTGATAGTTCTCTTCCACCACACCTGTCCTGTACCTTCTGTGCAAACCAGTCACCCCCTACTCTCCGTTCTTCCAGTCACAAACTCCTCAACATACCGGAGCGAAATTTAGAATCGTTTGGTGAGTGTTCCTTCAGTTTTGCTGCCCCGACGATTTGGAACTCACTGCCTCACACTGTACAACACCACCCTGCCCCAACTGTTTGGAACTGATTGTACAACACCACCCTGCCCCAACTGTTTGGAACTGATTGTACAACACCACCCTGCCCAACTGTTTGGAACTGATTGTACAACACCACCCTGCCCCAACTGTTTGGAACTCATTGTACAACACCACCCTGCCCCAACTGTCTGGAACTCACTGTACAACACCACCCTGCCCCAACTGTTTGGAACTCATTGTACAACACCAGCCCTGCCGCAACTGTTTGGAACTCATTGTACAACACCCACCCTGCCCCAACTGTTTGGAACTCACTATGTACTGTACAACACCACCCTGCCCCAACTGTTTGAACTCACTGTAAACACTGTACAACACCACCCTGCCCAACTGTTGTGAACTCACTGTACAACACTGTACAACACCCCTGCCCCAACTGTTTGGAACTCAACTACAACACTGTACAACACCACCCTGCCCCAACTGTTTGGAACTCACTGTACAACACTGTACAACACCACCCTGCCCCAACTGTTGTGAACTCACTGTACAAACACACCACCCTGCCCCAACTGTTTTGGAATTCATTGTACAACAACACTGTACAACACCACCCTGCCCCAACTGTTTGGAACTCACTGTACAACACTGTACAACACCACCCTGCCCCAACTGTTTGGAACTCACTGTACAACACTGTACAACACCACCCTGCCCCAACTGTTTTGAACTCATTGTACAACACACTGTCCTGCCCCCTGACTGTTTGGAACTCATTGTACAACACACTGTACAAACACCACCCTGCCCAACTGTTTGGAACTCACTGTACAACACCACCCTGCCCCAACTGTTTGGAATTCACTGTACAACACTGTACAACACCACCCCTGCCCTGACTGTTTGGAATTCATTGTACAACACTGTACAACACCACCCTGCCCCAACTGTTTGTGAACTCACTGTACACCACCACCCTGCCCCAACTGTTTGGAACTCACTGTACAACACTGTACAACACCACCCTGCCCCAACTGTTTGGAACTCACTGTACAACACTGTACAACACCAGACCTGCCCCAACTGTTGTGAACTCACCGTACAACACTGTACAACACCAGACCTGCCCCAACTGTTTGGAACTCACTGTAAAACACTGTACAACATCAGCCCTGCCCCAACTGTTGTGAACTCACTGTAAAACACTGTACAACACCACCCTGCCCCAACTGTTTGGAACTCACTGTACAACACTGTACAACACCACCCTGCCCCAACTGTTTGGAACTCACTGTACAACACTGTGTACACACACCACCTGCCCCAACTGTTGTGAACTCACTGTACAACACTGTACAACACCAGACCTGCCCCAACTGTTTGGAACTCACTGTAGAACACTGTACACACCACCCTGCCCCAACTGTTGTGAACTCACTGTAAAACACTGTACAACACCACCCTGCCCCAACTGTTGTGAACTCACTGTACAAACACCACCCTGCCC
>JADBJO010009638.1:42500-45000 GCA_016801955.1 Conus betulinus
CAACCACAGCAACAGAGAGAGAGAGAGAGAGAGAGAGAGAGAGAGAGAGAGAGGGTGAGAGAGAGAGAGAGAGACCCTGATAGGCCAACGCTTGGTGGGCGGCATGGTGTGGGGGTACTGACAATAATTGTGAGCGCTAAAGCCCATATCACACAGGAGTCATGAAACACTAGCAATGGTTATATAGAAACAAGGCTAGAAGGTCACTGGCGAGAGAGCGCACACCTCCACCAATATTGAACAGTTCTGGGATCCGCCCATGGAGTCAGTTCCTGAGTGAAAATTTTTTCCCGTCAGGGGAAGTAATACTTGGCACAAATCGAAAGAGTTATTTCCCATGTTTTTTTTTTTTTTAATTAGGACATGCAGAGTAGAAAAATGTCGACGTTTAGATCACTAGAAGCTTACAGTATTCCATGAAAACAGCTTATTCGTCAATTCAGACAACAGCGGCGATAGATGATCCACGGGAATTTTGCGATAACCTTGCCAAACAGATCCTAAATCTGCTGTTAAATCCGGATCCGCATGGCGAAATCGCACAACAAAATTCATGAGCTTGTCCTTTCGCCACATGTTGACTTTCCAGCAGGTTTTGTTCAAAAACAATGAGACAATGAAAATATTCTTGCTGGACGATCGGGATCCGCCCGTAGATCTAGATCCGTTCCACGGATTTGCACCAAAATGTGATGGGTGCATCCTCAGGCTACATTCCAGCTTTTAACGAAGTTTGGTTGAAATAGGTTCACCAGGGTTGTTGTTCTTGCTGTTGTTGTTTCGTGTTGTTTGTTTGTTTCTAGAAATCTTGCCGATAAATAGAGAAACAGACGAGGGTGTAGACGTAGCAAGCTCTACGGAAGTACCACGTGTGCAATACGGTGTTTCTCGTCAGACCTACTTTCTTGAGCAATTGGTTTCAAAGTTACTTCGCAAGAGTTCTCATTTAATGACCCACTCTAGTCGGGCAAAATATGTTTCCTGGGATTTACTGTCATGAACCAATTAACGCTGTTCTCAATGCCTCGCCGGAAAACCAGTTCGCAAACGAACGAAGCCTGTTTCTTAAGGGCTTTCTACACAGTAGTCCCGAAACATTTCGTGCGGAAATCAGCGAGCAGCATGGCGGTTTCTGAATTTTCCGTCCAGACTACTTTTTTTTTTTTTGTAAGGCATGGATTTCAAAGCTGTGTCTCCTATGAGCTCACCTTACCACGTGCCGTAGCCTGGCCAAACAGATGTCCTGCAGCTCGCATCATGACCCAAGGAATATCTTTGCTAGTCGACACGTGGCAATGTTTCGAGAACTAAAGAGCGGACACAACCTGGACAAACTGGCTTTAGATTCATAACGTGAGAAAACGTGTTGTTGTTGTTGTCGTTTTTTTTTTTTCGGGGGGGGGGGGGGGGGGGGGGGGGGGGGGGGGGGGAATGCGTGGGGGGGGGGGGGGGGTCTATTTATTTCATTGCCAATGAACCTACGGGGTGCAGTGTTGAAGATATAGGCACCAAAAAACCCAAACAGGACAGGACAGAGAGATTTCACTGATCGTCAGTTCTACGGATCGATCGAAGTGTGGCATTTTGTCGTGGAAATGTCATCGTGTGTGATATGCCTTCAAAGAATAGCATTGAAACGTTCACTGCACTAAAAACATCGTCATAGGACATAGGCCTAACATAGTAGAAGCCTCCTTTCAGACAGGTTTAGTCCCAGACAACATGAGCTGCAGAGACAGGAGAGAGGAGACTGCCAGAGAGGGTACGTAAGAACAAAAGAAAAGAAAAACAAGGAAGGAAGCAAACAAACAAACCAGACATTCGGATCGCCACTGATGATTCGCTATTCTGTGCACCCATTGAACTGTACAGTATACCAGTTTGAATCTGTAAACAGTACAGTACACCAGTTATTAGTACAGTACACCACTTAGAATCTCTGAGCAGTACAGTACACTAGTTGGAATCTGTGACATCTTTGAACAGCACAGTACACCAGATTGAATCTGTCAACGGTACAGTACACTAGTTAACAGTACAGTACACACCACTTGGAATCTGTCAACAGCACAGTGCACCAGTTGGAATCTGTGAACAGCACAGTACATGGGATTGAATATGTCAATAGTACACTACATCAGTTAAAATCTGTCAACAGTACAGTACACCAGGTTGAATAATAATGCTGGATTTTGTCGTCATGCCCATACCACAGGACGGCTGTTTGTTTGCGGGTGACTTGCTCGTAGCCAAGAGGCTCACACACACTTTAGAGCCAGGACTATTGTAAAGCTGTTTCTTTGGAGGTGCTTCACTAGGTAAACTACCCACGGCAACATGTCATACTTCCGAACCGATGCAGCTGCAGCAGGGGCTGCTCAGCTGGTGCACAACATTCACGAACAATGAGATCCGCCTGCTTGATTTGTATGTAGGCTGTTTCTTTCAGTGTGCAACATTGTGTCCCGCAGGTCATACATGGCAACGAAATAAAGACTTC
>JADBJO010009638.1:52500-55000 GCA_016801955.1 Conus betulinus
GCCAGTATCGGAACCAGTCTACTTCGCCACAGGAACAGCGTCTGATACTGCCGGGCTGTGTCGGGTATAAAGGAACCCTGGTCATCCCTTGGAAGTCAGTCTCAACATGTAACCCAGCTGTCTATTGAGGATAAGATTTTTTTTTTTTGGTACCCCCTCATCTGTTGGAAATATCCCTTTTGTAAGTGGAAATCTTTGATCCATGCTCCCGTCAAATTTTTCAAGCGTTCCCCATACTCAACTATCGTTCGCCTTCATTAAACTGCCTGCTGAGTTTGAAATAATGCACGGGCATATGCATGTCCGTGGACAAGGTGCGCGCACGCGTGCGCACGCGTGCGTGTGTGCGTGCGTGCGTTTGCCGATTAATTTCTAGTTTCTGTATTAGTAACGTTCCACACCTACGTTTTGTCCCTTTAAAAACTTTCCCTATGCAAGTACATAATAATAAGTGTGTGTGTGTGTGTGTGTGTGTGTGTGTGTGTGTGTGTTTACGCGCGCGCGTGCGTGTGTGTGCGTGCGCGGGCGCGCGCGTTTGTGTGTGTGTGTGTGAGCACGTGCGCGCATGCATAAATAGGTAGATGTGTGTGTGTGCGTGTGTGTGTGTGTGTGTGTGTGTGTGTGTGTGTAATATGGTTTCAAGCGCGCTCGGAAGTGTGTGGTGCGTGCGTGCGTGCGCGCGCGCGCGCGTATTATGTTTTACTTGAGTACTCGATAACCTTCAACCCTCTTATGACTTTTTTTTTTTTTTGTATCTGTTCACTTTTTGGGGGGTATGTCGTTGTACAATCATCTATAGTATTATTACTATCACTGCTGTTATGTCTGTTACCACCACTACTACTACCACCGTTACTACTACTACTACTACTACTACTACTACTACTACTACTACTACTACTAGTGTTCTCTCTCTCTCTCTCTCTCTCTCTATCTATCTATCTATCTATCTATCTATCTCTATCTCTGTCTGCCTGTATCTCGCTGTCTGTATGTATGTATGTATTGTATGTAATAGATAGATAGATAGATAGAGAGAGAGAGAGAGAGAGAGAGAGAGGTGTGTGTGTGTGGCATACACCTGCACACGAGACTCGACCTCTCCGGGCACAACCGCAATCTGACTCCAATCACACAAATATCACTATAAAGATTTTACGAAAATTTCTCCCCCTGGTCAACAACCTCAGCGGGGTTTTTATTTCTTTCTTATTTTTTCTCTCCAAAGTATATTAAAGCATATTAACCCCTCAATCAAGCTTGCACGTCATCTCAGCCAATACATATTCTTTTTAACTTCCATTTTTTTCTACATTATTGTCATTTCCATAAATTCATGACATTTCACAGTACGTATGGGGGACTCAAATCCCAAAGATTCAAAATCATATATTTTTCTTCCATCTCTGAGTTACATCGAATTCCACTCAGAACTCTTCCCTGCGCAGCGGGATACCAAATAAAGATTTCACGACATAGCGGGGTAACAAATAGAATCGCCCCGATTCGGCGGGTAATATCTTCCCAGGCTACTGGTCCATCGGACTCCCGTCAGTGTTTCCCTGAACTGGGCGACTGGCTGCTCTCAGACTTGTTTCAGGACTCAAAAATCCCACAATATACGGTCCTGTAATACAGACGACTTATAAATGAAAATGATATAAAAAAGGTACTCACCGATTCTCATCGAATTCTCGAACGACAACCTACCTACCAGATATGTGGATCAGGGGTTCAATATCGATCTCAAAACAAAAGAATGCCGAATTATACAATTAATCAAAACTGGATCCACATATCCACTTACCCTAAGTGTACTTGGGTCTGGCCTCCAGCCCAGTACCGCAGCCTACATATTCAACTTGGGGCTTAACCCCTCTCTAGGTCAAGCCTAGTTACAATTACATACATTTGCTTCTTTCTTACATTTGTCTTCTTTCTTGACAGCTCGACCAGTGCCGCAATGAATGACGATTTCTCATCCAGTCGCCTCAGCAGGTGAACACCCCTGAGTTCCACTCTTCTCTGTCAAAACTAAGCGTTGTTGCTGCTTGAATGCCTTTGCCGAGACTAACTGAAGTCGGGGGTGAAAACAAATATCGGAAAGTTAGAACGACCGTCGTGGGCTGTAATGTCGTTGGAGTGACGCAGAAAATGAGACGGAAAAAGGGAAAAGAAAAGGAACATACAAATAAATAGATATATGAATAAATAAATAAACGAAATAAAAAGATTAAGGAAGAAATTGAGCTTATCAGTTCCGTGACATTGATGATAACAAAATAAACCACAGACGCCCAGGTTGGCCATATTTCATGACAATCTCGACACCAGCAGTCCACAGGGAGAATTAGTGCCGAGTCGTCATTGGCCACCCACCGGAGGAGACACTGCACTGCTGCCGGGTCACCTCCACGGTGTTCAGTGGGTGCCTGTTCTGGGGCAATATATGCACAACACCACCTACTAGCCCCCTATACTGACCACAACACATGTATCA
>JADBJO010009638.1:60000-62500 GCA_016801955.1 Conus betulinus
GGAGGTGAGGGGAGGAGGGATACTCTTCAGTTTGTTTGTTTGTTTAGATATCAGTGTTAAATTCTTCATTAAATGACCACGAAGAAGGACGATGGTGACTACCAGGCTAATATGATGACGGTGCCACACAGTTATAACGATAGTTGGAAAACGGTTGCTGCGATTTCCCAATGCAGTTTAGAATGGCGTACGCTAATTGAGCTAAGAAGGTTAACTCCTGCGCTCCTTGTAAGTAAGAGAGAGAGAGCGCGTTCCTCCCCTGGGAAGGGAGAAAATAATTAATGTGAATCGTGCACAGAGATTTTTCGCGGAGAACGATTGGGCACAAACACACACACACACACACACACACACACACACACACGAACGCACGCATGCACACACGCACGCTCGGAAGCACGCACTCATGCACGCATGCACACACACGCACGCTCGCACGCACGCACTCACGCACGCACTCACGCACGCACACACACACTCGTACATGCGCGCATGCGCGCACGCACACACACACACACACACACACATACACACACGCGCGCGCGCGCGCACACACGCGCGCGCACTCTCGCGCGTATGTGCGCAAGCGCGCACACACACACGCACATATACACGCACGCACGCACGCACGCACGCACGCACACACACACACACACACACACACACACACATACACACACACACACACACACACGCGCGCGCGCGCGCGCACACACACACACACATGTCCTATAATTCATCTATCCTTTATTTTTGTTCTATGTAACCACATCGTCCTCTTCGCTTCTTTTATGATAGTAGTCTAAAATTGTAGACACTATGTTATTTAGCCGTCTGCAATCAACTAAATGTGTGACGAGACGTAAAACAGAATACCTTCCTACACACACACACACGCACGCACATACACACACACACACGTAGACACACACACACACGCACGCACACACACATATACACAGACAGACACACAAACACACGCACGCGCGCGCACCAAAGAAAGACTGAAATAATAGGCGAAAATTTCAAATTTAGATATCAAACACACACACACACACACACACACACACACAGATAAAAGAAAGAAATGAAGAAAGAAAATGACTTAAAAAAAAAAAAAAACGTCAAGAAAGAATGAAATGAAACGAAACAAACGGAACGAATTTAAAAAAATAAATAAATAATTAGAAGCGCACTTCACAGGCCTCCGTCAAGATCGAGCGGATCCTGGATTCACCTGTCGATCCGGATCCACATTGCGGATCCTCACCACAATGTGACGGTTTGGTTTAAAAAATGATCGCGAAGATTGACACAGTGGTTTTTTGTGTAATCTTTCTGGCAGACAGATTAAAAAAAAAAAAAAAACTCCTTAGCTGAAGTATATAATACCGCAGAGCCATGTGACCATACAGAACTGTGATATTGACCTTTGGATTCTGCCTAACTGACAGTATGTGCTTGAGTGGGTGAATGGGGATAAATAAATGCTTCTCAAAAAGAACCTTCAGCAAGTTTATAGTCTCCAACGGGGGAGACCATCTCCAATGGGAAGAAAGCTCACTAATATATAACTCCTGGTGAGATACCGGTATTTCGAAACCTGATCGTGTTTCTCCTCAGTGACCGCGAAAGTGGTAATTTGACTCCTCTGCCTTTTCGTTTTTAAGAAGAATGCTATATACCAGAAAAAGGCTGGTGTGCAATACCATAGTATGTTTGTTGAGTTTTCAAAAAAACTAACTAAAGGTGCCACCTAAGAAGCAAAAGAAAATCATGAAAGAGCAAAACAAGCTACATTTTCTTGTGAAAAGTAGAAAATATAAAAAGATAACCTCTTAAGACACAAGTGCTGAGGGCCAGTTCTTGGAATGAATCCGCAAGGGACTAAATACAATGAAACAATAAATTCCAAGGATAAGTACCGAGCACCATTCCAGTAACTTACAGAGCAGCTAGGTGTTGCAATGACTGCAAGAAATATAGAATTTAAAACAAAGCTTGCTCTTATGTCTCAGATTATAGAAATAATCTCTGCAGTAGTAGATGATTCTGCCTAACTGACAGTATGAGCTTGAGTGGGTGAATGGGGAATAAATAATGCTTTCGACAGGTCTGTTTCGAGCGCTGGCTCTCCTCTCAGGAGAGGAGGAGAGCCAGCGCTCGAAACAGACCTGTCGATTTTAAAACTTTCTTTTACCATTCTATTTTTAACAGATGTTGCTCCCCAAGGGGTCGAGCATTTTAAGAATTTTATTAGGCATTTTACTGGTATTCTTGAGATATATATATATATATATTATATATATATATATATATATATATGCAGCTAGTGAAGGGTTTTCATATTATGATATACACTTTCCCATTAACTTTATCTTCAAATTTTTTTTTTTTTTGTTCCGCTCAATTTCAAATCTTGCCAAGTCATTACTATAATGATGGAAGAATTGTTAACCTGCACTTTTACGAGATCCAAGGAAAGGTTGTTCTGCACAAT
>JADBJO010009638.1:67500-70000 GCA_016801955.1 Conus betulinus
CACACTCACACTCTCACACTCACACAAACACACAACACACACACACACACACACACACACACACACACACACACACACGCACGCACACACACCACACACACACACCACACACACACACACACACACACACACACACACGCACGCACGCACACGCGCGCACACACACACACACACACACACACACACACACATGCGTAAGGGCGCGCGCGCACGCCACTCTCACACATGACACCAGTCTCGAAAGAAACGTTTGGAACGAAACAAACAAACAAACAAAATTTACAATACAGAAAGCTTTCCGATTTCCAACCTGCAGTTCGATTTTCTGTGAAGGGTCACATGTCTGAAGTTTAACAGCTTATTGTCAAGAAAAACTATACTAAACCCGGAACGAGAGACTAAGTCAGAACGAATTCGATTTTTTGCCCAGAATGACAGAGAGACGCAGAGAGAGAGAAGGGGGGGGGGGGGGGGGGGAGGGGGGGGGAGGGAAGGCACAGGACTTAGGGACAGGCAGCATGAGGTGAAGATATGCGAATAGTTGGAGGGGGGGGGGGGGGGGGGGGGGCGGTTGGGGGGGGGCGGTGGGGGGGGGGAGGGGGGGCGGTTGGCGGGGGGGGGGGGGCGGTTGGGGGTGGAAGACGAAGAGAAGGGTGCGGGAAGGGGGAGAGGGAAGAAGGGAGGGGGAGGGGAGGGGGGAATGAGAACAAAATGTCCCATACACTTGCCAGAGAGGAATGAATTAAACAGAGCAACAATAAGGTGCAAAACGCGTAGAAAGTGGGGTATTTCAAAGCAAGTAGACAAACAACCATCTAAAAATAAATTATTGTTTTTACTGGAGAATTCCCTCTCTCTCCCTCTCTCCTCCCTCCCTGTCTCTCTGGTCTCTCCCTCTCCTCTCTCTCCCTCCTCTCCTCTCTCTCTCTCTCTCTCTCTCTCTCTCTCTCTCTCTCTCTGTGGGGGCTTACCCGAACTGGGAAGAGAAGTAGCGAGTGACGTCAGGTGCAGACCGCTCATGACGTAAGCGAGGCACAGCCTTACGAGTGACGTCATCGGGGCGGTGACGGTACGTAGGCGGCATCGCAGGATTCGGCATCGGCGTAGTCATCCGGCGGCGGCACGACTTTGGTGATGTTGATGACAGGCAGAGTCTTGGCTCTCAGCAATTCCTTTTTGCCGCTGAAAATGAATAAGTAAATAAATAAGTAAACAAATATGTAAATGAATAACAAAGAAATAATTTAATTAATAAATATAAAATTATAAATAAAATAAAGCCATGAACGAATGAATGAATGATTAGTCATTTCCGTGACTGAATGATTTTGTTTTGTGTGTGTGTGTGTGTGTGTGTGTGTGTGTGTGTGTGTGTGTGTGTGTGTGTGTGTGTGTGTGTGTGGAGGGATTGTTAGCAAACATGTATTTTCATGTATTTTCGTCGTATTTTTTCAGCAATATCTTCTGTACTATACTGTATTGTGTATTACACTGTGTTGTCTTCGATTGCAATGGCTGTATTGTATTGCATTGCATGGCGTCGTATGTGTGTTGTATTGTTACACTGCATTGCATCGTATACTATAGTATTGTATTGTACTGTGGTGCATGGTATATCTTCGCCATCACAACAGATATCTGTGCGGAATTTGGGCAGATTCCTTGGGGGGGAATGCATCGCCATGGTACAGCGCCACAATCATTTTCTGGGACCAGCGTGAAGACTGATAAACTCACTGCCTAGCCAGCTTCTTCCGTGGGTTGGTTGGTTATTTTTTTTAACTATCTCATCCTCCATGCGTCTTCTTCGGCATCATTCTCACGTAGCTCTTTGAAACCGGCTCCCTTCATATACAGCAACACCCAGTTTTGTCCCGGCTAGACTCAAGCGGCACGATCCACCGTGGGGAGTTAACTATGTCAAGTCGTTACGAGACCCCCCACCAGAGGAGACGCTGCACTGGCTGCTGAGTCACATTGGTGGTGTTTAGTGGTGAACTGGATACAGCTCTGGGGCAGCGTGGTGTCCCGTTTGTTTGTTTGTTTTGTTTGTTTGTTTGTTTGTTTTTTTAAGCTAGAGATACGGAACAATGGGAAATGATCACCTTTTCTGTTCGCGGACATAGTCCTTCATTGCATTCCTGTGGACCTGTTGAAGGACAAAAACTCCCATAATAGAATTAGACGACACTTGCTTCCCCGAAGATAGAGTATGGCTGCCTTAATGGCGGGATAAAAAAAAAAAAAAAAACGGTCATGCACACAAAACTCCACTCCCTTTGTTGGGTACATGGAATTAATACTCGCCTGTACATATAGGGAGTGTCCGCAGGAGTATCAGCCTGCGTACGCAGAAGAAGAAGAAGAAGACACTTTTTTTGACACTCAGCTCCTCGATAAGCTAGCGCGTGACACGAGAATAACGGAGAGGGAGTGTGGAGGGGTCGGGGGGGCAGAAATGAGGGAGGGAAGGGAGCTAAAAAAAAAAACAAAAAAAAAT
>JADBJO010009638.1:75000-81348 GCA_016801955.1 Conus betulinus
AAGACGATCAATGTCGGTGATGTTCTTGTTGTTGTTGACAATGAAGACAAGAACGACGACGACGACGACGACGACGACGACGACGACGACGACGACGACGACGAAGAAGAAGAAGAAGAAGAAGAAGAAGAAGATGATGATGATGATGATGATGATGATGATGATGATGATGCTGCTGCTGCTGCTGTTGCTGCTGTGCTGCTGCTGATGCTGATGATGATGATGATGATGATGATGATGATGATGATGATGATGATGATGATGATGATGATGATGAAGTGGAACCTTTTCTGGTCTGGGTCAACACTAATAGGGCCATACTTTGTACACTGTTTCTTTCAGGATAATGGCGTCAAGGCGGCAAGCAGACCAAGAAGAAACAGTTCCAGACAAATTCTTGTCGCGTCGGTCAACACGTTCAAGCAACACTCTCAGATAATTCCGATCTGCTGTTCCACTCTCTCCTTCCTGCCTATGTCACACGCCACACAAGTGCTTAGCTAGTAGCTGGGGATTCGACCTCCCTTCCCCAACCTTTCATTCCGTGACGCTTACCACCACATCTCAACAAAACGTGACTGGAAAGCAACCAAGTACATACTGGTTGCATCCAGCAGGTTTAGTTTCATTATAAACCAGCCGAATGATAGGGCCATTACCGGACGGTCATATATCTCGCTTTCCCCCATCCCCACCACAACCCCCCTTCACTCCACCCCTCCCCCTCACCTCTTTCCATAACCATCCACCCCTTTCTGGTTCCACCCCACCTCCACCCCCAGCCCCCCCATCCCTAGCTAATGCCTCAAAAAAAAAAAAAGGACAAAGAGGAGAAGAAGAAGAATAAAAACTGTAAACAAGGACGAAATCAGAAAGAAAGAAAGCTAGACAGACAGACAGACAGAAACAAAGAAAGAAACAAGCAAAATACGAAGAAAAAAAAACCTGAACGGGAGAAAGAAACCAAGAGAAACAAAGAGAAAAGAAGCGAAGTACAAAGATGAAAAGAAGAGAGAGAGAGAGAGAGAGAGAGAGAGAGAGAGAGAGAGAGAGAGAGCAGACGGAGAGACCTAATGGTTCGTGACTTCCGTTGTCCTCTTCCGGTTGCCTCCGTGGCGGGGCTTATGTCCGACCAGACCTTTTGTCTGTCCCATGATCAGAGCTGAGCCAGCATCTCCGTCAGGAGTGACTTCCCCTCTCTACTCCCGCCTTTCCCAGTTCGTTTCCCTTTTTCAACCTTAAACCTTCCCCCACCGGGCCCTCTTGATCCAGACAGCCATTGACATCACGCAGCAAATTATCGAATGGAAGCAAGTCCGCTAGCGAAGGCGGGCGCGCACGCACGCACGAACGCACACACAAGACTGCGCAAGTAAGTGTGCGTGCGCGACAGAGAGAGAGAGAGAGAGAGAGAGAGAGAGAGAGAGAGAGAGAGAAACAGAACAGATGACAAGAAATCGACAGCTTGACAGACAGAGAGTCGGAAACTGGAGAGGTGGGATAAGGGAAGGAGGGGAAGGGGACAAGGGAAGTGAGAAGAGAGGGGGGGGGGGGGGGGTGTGGAGATGGGGGCAGAAAGATTAAAAAAAAAAAAAATTCAGAAAAACACAAATGAAACAAGCAACGCCAGGAACAAAGACAAGCACAGAGAAACGTTCGTAGAGAGGAGAAATCAGACAAGCAAGCGAACAAACAAACTGACGTCCATCTGAAAGAAGGACAAGTGTTTGTTTGACTTCACAAACGAAAGAAAATCGTCAAACCCTCGAGAAACAAGCGAATAAAACAGATCAGTTCAAAACTAAACTAAAATCAACGTTCGTACGTCGAAGGAATGTACTTTACGGGGAATGGGGGATTGAAGGATGACAATCATCATCATTGTCATCACCATGTGTAGAAGGACACTCTATGCAGTGGAGACCTCCGCACAGGTCCGACAACTCGTAGATCCGCCCAGTGTCAGGTCCCTCCAGGGGAAGTAATTGTTGATATAGACAACAATTACCCCCGAGTACATTTTTTCAATGCAATGTCCAAAACTCGTGATGTCATGTTTATGTTGTTAGAAAATGTGCACTGATATCCGTTATATATATATATTATATATATATAGAGAGAGAGAGAGAGAGAGAGAGAGAGGTAGTATGTGTGTGTGTGTGTGTGTGTGTGTGTGTGTGTGTGTGTGTGTGTGTGTGTGTGGTGTGTTTAGACAGATTATATAAATAGATTGTACATACGACTACTGGTTCTAACCCACCCCAGAGGAAGACGAAAGGAGCACCCAGAAGTACAACGAAGAAAAAAAACTACATTAACGACCACCCCTATCGAACAACAACACCGACCAACTCCACCATGAACTTACAACCCAAGGCGTCCAAACGTTCTGCGAAAGAACAACTTGTCCGTAAACGCTTCTACTGGGAGGACGTAAAACTCAACTATACTACTCAACACGTGATAGGGATCACTCGACAAAAAACACCGTCCTTTGCAAACGAATCGATTTAATCAACGGAAAACTGTTACATTTCATTCTTTGAAGTTCATTTCACAACGGAACACTCATTTCATGTCAGAAAAGCGAATCAAACAATAGTGGTGGGCACAAAAACGTCCACACCCCCAAAATCAGAGTTCTTGAATGCATGGTCCCCAAACGAAATTTCATGGAACAATCAGTCCAGAGCGTTCAAATCACAAACAAATGAAAAAGTCAATAACGTGTATGGCCCCCACCTGCCTGAATGACGGCCTGGCAGCGTCTCCGCATGCTGCAGATGATCCTTCTGATCCGCTGCTGTGGAATTCTCGCCCACTCCTGTTCAAGCGCCATTGCCAGCTCTCGTAGGGAGCGAGGCTGGTTGATTCTGGTCCTCACGGCTCGGCCAAGCATATCCCACACATGTTCGATAGGATTACAGTCCGGAGACTTTGCAGGCCACTCCATGCGCTCAATAGACTCGGCCTCCAGGTAGTCATTCACCACAATTGCGCGATGAGGTCGGGCATTATCGTCCATGAGGATGAAGTTGGGGCCGATGGCACCAGCGTAGGGTCTGACGATGGGGTGGAGGATTTCATCCCGGTACCTGACCCCAGTCACCGTGCCGTTCTGGAAGACGTGCAGGTCCGTTTTGTCCTGCATGCTGATCCCGCCCCAGATCATGATGGAGCCACCCCCGTAACGGTCGTGCTGGGCGACGTTGTGGAAGTGGAAACGCTGGTTACGCTGTCTCCACACTCTCCGCCTGCGATCAGTCATATCCAGGCAAAACCTGGACTCGTCAGTGAAGAGCACAGGGTCCAGTCCGCCACAGTCCAATTCACGTGGTCCCTTGCCCACGCTCTGCGCCTGGCCTGCATGTGGTTCCTGGTCAACCTGACGCGGATTGGAGCTGCTCTGGAGCGTAAGCCAAACTCGTGAAGCCTTCTTCTCACAGTCTGTGTCGACACAGCATGTCCGGTTGCGTTCTGGAGGTCTCTTCGCAGCTGCGTGGCGTTCAGGAATGGGTTACGACGTGCCAGGAGAGTGAGATAACGGTCCTCCTGGCGCGTTGTAATGCGTTGTCCACCTCCCCACGCCTGTGGGAGAGACTGACCCCGTAGCCTGGTAGCGGGTGCCACAGCCTGGAGATGACGCTCTGGGTGACGTTGAGGGCTGTGGCAACATGGCGCTGTGAGACCCCTGATTCCAGCATCCCCCACCCCCCTCGCCATCTCAGTTTCAGTCAAACGCCTTCTCAGGAGTTGGCGAGCCATCGTCTTACAGTGTGTGGACTGAAAGTGACGGTATTGCTGCCACATCGCAATACACCAGTGTTGGGCTGACCTGTACTCAGAGTCAAGTTTGAGGGTTCCGCATTCACGTGCTTCTTGCGCGTCCGCGCTGACCTTGGCGAGCCAGGTTTGCTCGCCTACGTGTCCAGCGGTGTTTTTCTGATTATACTACAAGCAACTGTTTGTGCGCAGTTCCACAACACAAGTTGCAGAGAATACAACACAATGTGATCCCTATCACGTGTTGAGTAGTAGAGAGAGAGAGAGAGAGAGAGAGAGAGAGGAGGGAGAGAGAGAGAGAGAACTCAGAATTCAATAAACCTTTTATTCGATCAAGGATTGAGATTTTAGCCAGAGCTTACTCTTCCAATCTTCCTTAAAAGCTAAATGCAATGAGATTTAAAGACAAAAAAAATGAAGAGAGATTTAGAGAAAGAGAGAAATGAGAAGAGAGCGAGAATTTAGAAGAGAGAGAAGAAACTAAGAACTCAGAAAAACTTTTATTCGATCAAGGATTGAGAACAGCCAGAGCCTCTTCTTCCAATTATACAATGAGATTATGATTCAAAAAAATGAAACATTTAACAAAAACATACAGGTACACAGGATTATACAGTACATGATTCACACACACACACACACACACACACACACACACACACACACACAAACACACACACACACTCGCATTTGATCCAAAAGGTTTTGACAAAAGCATACATTATACGCAATCATGAGATGCAAACAACAGGAACAAAATGAGGGTGGGGGTGGGAACGTGAGACAGAGGAGGATGGGGGTGTGGGGGTGTAGTGTGGTGTGGGGCAGCGGTTGGGAACGGAAGATAAAAGGGTGGTAGATATAACAGTACGTATGCGCCAATGTTTGCTGTGTGTTTGTGATTGTTGATGGAGATCGCGCAGAGAGAGAGAGAGAGAGAGAGAGAGAGAGAGAGAGAGAGAGAGAGAGAGAGAGAGAGAGACAGACAGACAGACAGACAGACAGACAGAGAGCGACGGGACAGACAGACAGACAGACAGACAGCGGGGAGGGGGGGGGGGGGGGGGGGGGATGGAATCAATTTCTTCAAGTGGGACGGGACGGGGCGGGGCGGGGCGGGCGTTAAAACCTCCCGGCAGAATTCATGACCGTCAGAGGGTGGGGGTCCGAGGGACGGTGGGTGGGAGGTGGAGGAGAGGATTGAGGGAAGGGGTGGTTAGGCGGCTGGGTAAGGCTGGAATTCATTACCATCTCTCCCTCCCAACTCACCTCTTCACACCAACCCACCCCCTACACACACACACACACACACACACACACACACACACACACACACACTGATCTGCTCAGAGAGAGAGGTGAGAGAGAGAGAGAGAGAGAAACCTACAGACAGACAGACAGACAGACAGACAGACAGAAATGGACAGGAGGGAGAGAGAGGAGAGAGAGAGAGAGAGAGAGAGAGAGAGAGATAGAGAGAGAGAGAGAGAGAGGCTACAGACAGACAGACAGACAGTCAGAAAGGTTCAGGCGGAGGGGAGAGAAGGCAGAAAGAGCAGGCAGGCCAAGGGCAACAAATCAGAGAGAAAAAACGGCACATCAAAAGATTGAGCATGACACATCACAAGGCGTTCAATCATTGATGAGCCCACACATTGTTCCGGAGGATGAAGGGGGGGGTGGGGGGGGGGGGGGGGGGGGGGGGGGGGGGGGGGGGGAAGATCGGTGATTTGACTGAGAAATTCACTGAACAAGAATAAATGGCTTTCTGAAAGAAGCTTAACCACAGAGGTCGCTGCTGTGCGCATCCTTTCGTGTTATAGTGGGCGATTGGGTGGAAATGGAATGTGTGTATGTGGATGTGTGGAGGTGGGGGAGCGGAGGGGTGGGTTGGGGGGGTGGGGGGGGGGGGGGGGGCGCTATGGGGGCGATATAATGGGGGTTGAGAGAAGAGGAAGGGAGACCGGATGGATTTAAATAGATGTATCTATGCATGCACCTGTGTCTCATCTGAGAGGGCCTGCATGAGAGAGAGAGAGAGAGAGAGGAGAGAGAGTGAGAAGGAGAGAGAGAGGTGGGAGAGAGAGAGAGAGAGGAGAGAGAGAGAGAGAGAGAGAGAGAGAGTTCACACACTTCAGAAGACTTTGCTAAGTTTCTATCCTCTTTTCGTGCTTTCGCTGGCACAGTTCATCAGTTATGTCGTATTACAAAGTCTGGTTTGAGAAAACCGCTTGAGCGAAAGCGGCGGGGAGATGACGGGGTGGGGTGGGAGGGAAGGGCAGAGGAGGGGGGGGGGGGGGAGTGAGTGGAGAGCAAAGGGGGCGGAAAGGTCAGATCCGGTAAAAATTAGTAACCCCCGTTTTTCTGGCCCACAAGATTTAAGATCATGTGGTGCTGGACTCTATACCCTTGCGAAATTCCAGGCTTCAGACCCCTTAGCATTTCTCTCACGCATAAGACAATATCGAAAAGAAAAACTTCGTGACAGAAAATCGATTTGATGATGAGTAACAACTACTACTACTGCTACCGTTGTTCTTTCTTTTTTTTTTTTTATGTGGTGCC
>JADBJO010009639.1:0-2500 GCA_016801955.1 Conus betulinus
TATTTCCCAAGCTCAGCCCACCTCCCACCCCACTCTCTCCCTTCGTTATTGTTATTTTCATTTTTATCTAATTTTATTGTTAGTTATTATTATTGTTTATGTTTATATTATATATTTTTTTATGTTAATTTCTCTTTTATTTTAACTTGATGTTCCATTATGATTGCATGAGCGCCTTGTTGCTTGTTTTTCTTTCTACATTATCTCATTTCATGCATGTTGTAGTCCCTACCACAAGTGCCTTCAAGTACATCCTGTCCTTGTTGTCATCTTCTTATCATGATTTTGCTCATAATATATATGTATTGTTTCATTATTTTTAGTCAGCTCTTTCGTGTGTTATATTGCACATGTTATTAATGTATTTGTCTTTAACATGATCTTTCCATGAGTGGTTTCCGTTTCATGTATTCATTGATTCTCTCCAGTTCTGTATCTCTGTGTCTCTTCTGTCTCTGTCTCTGTCTCTGTCTGTCTCTCTCTCTCTCTCTCTCTCCTCTCTCTCTCTGTGTCTTTTTTTTTCCTTTTTTTTTTTCTTTCTCCCTCCAAACTCCATGTCATTTTACTAAATACCTTATACGCATTTTCATGCTCTATGAAACAAATGATTATATGTTGTGCCCTTTTTTTACTCTCTCTCCCTCTCTCTCTCTCTCTCTCTCTGGCCTGTCTGTCTGTCTGTCTGTCTGTCTCTCTCTCTCTCTCTCTCTCTCTCTCTCTCTCTCTCTCTCTCTCTCTCTCTCTCTCTCTCTCTGCGCGAACGTGCGTGTGTGTGTTCCAAATTATGTACATACTTTGTCAAATTCATTTTACCGTCTGTTTTTATACATACTAATTGTTGTACGTTTTAGTACATTTCCATTTCAAATTATTACATTTTATGCTTAATTACTACCTTCAGTTTCTGTTGTTCCCTTTCTTCCTCTATCCTCTCTCTCTCTCTCTCTCTCTCTCTCTCTCTCTCTCTTTTTCCCCCCCCCCCCCCCCCCCCCTCCCCCCAAATTCCATCTCACGTTGCTAAATACCTTCTACGTATTTTCATGTCTTACGAAAAATGATTACATGTTGTTATTGTTTGTTTATTATTGTTATGCTATTTTTTTTTCATGTTCATTTCTCTTCTATTTTCACTTGATGCTCCATTATGATTGCATGACCGCCTTGTTTGCTTGTTTGCTTTCTTACATTATTTCATTTCACTGCATGTTGTAGTCCCTACTCAGGGCGAGGACTGGATATAAAAAAGTACGTCAGTGCTTATCTATTATCCTCCTCGTAAATAAAGTCTTGTTTGTCTTGTCTCTGTCTTGTCTCTCTATCTCTCTCTCTCTCTCTCTCTCTCTCTCTCTCTCTCTCTCTCTCTCTCTCTCTCTTCAGTACGCTCATCCATTTTCGACACCACAAAAACACAGTCTCAGCAGCAGACTGTCTTCCTGTACCACAGGGCGCTGGGCTGGTTTGAAAGGAAATCTGTGAACTTGAAGGACATAGCACACACACACACACACGGACAGGGCTGTCCCCGACCACTTCCAGAGAACAGATCAATGTCAGCGCAGCAGGGAGAGGGTGATTGAGGGCAGGGCAAAAAAAAAGCAGCGAACTGGCTGCTGCGATGCTGGCTTTTTTTTTTTTTTTTCCTTCGCACTGACCAAAATATCGCATAGTGGACCGCAGGACGTTGGAAATGCCAGACAGTCTGAAGAGGAAGCTTGATACTGCACACTTCCTTCCTGTTGTTTGAAGTGCTAGAGAAGTAGGGGCTGAAGGACTTTGAAGCTATGTAGGCGATGAAACTCTCTGATACATTTTTGTCAGTTGTAATGTTCCAGACAATCACAAAAAAAAAACCTCATCAACCGTCAATATATATGTTGTAGAGTTTTTTCTGTGTGTTTGTTTTGAATCGGGGGTATTCTTTTAAAGAGCATGGTTTCAGTAGCCTTTTTATGGTAAACACATTCTCTCTCTCTCTCTCTCTCTCTCTCTCTCTCTCTCTCTCTCTCTCTCTCTCTCTCTCTCTCTCTCCTACACAGTTATTTTCCATACGTGAAAAATGCTTTGATTATGCCGTTTTGGATTTTATTCCAAATTTTATGATGATAACTTTATTGTAACAATTTATCTGACTGCTGTGTGTTTATAGCTAGTTCTAGGATTTACATGCACTGTAGTGGCAGACGTAATTGAAGCTGTAACAGTATTTGCAGTAGTAGCAGAGTAGAGTTCTTGTGATAAATGAAAACAAATCTACTCTTAGAATATCTAAATAGTGTAACATACACTGGCTATACACACAGCTTTATTTAAGATTTTAATCGAAAACAAAATGAAGGTGCTACTGGATAGCCCACTGAAGATAGTAAACTGTAAAATAAGGACATGATAAAAAGAAAGAAAGAAAGAAAGAAAGAGAGAAAATTCAGCAATGTACCCCCCCACCCCCCCCCCCAAAAAAAAAAAAAAAAAGAAAAAAAAAAAAAAAAAAAAAAAAAAAAAG